>JAUBWS010062299.1:0-17863 GCA_032270445.1 Darlingtonia californica | reverse complement strand
TTGATAATATTTATATATGATATTATTTATTTATTATATAATATCCGTATTGTTGATTATCCTTTACTTGTGGTTAAGCGCATGAAAGATAACTGATCTAATTCTATCGACTGTTTGAAAGTTTTTGATAAGAATATCCCAATTCCGAGAAATGGTTCGAAGAATTGAAAGACGATATTAAAAATTGTTCAAAAGAATTTTTTTTTTTTTTGCTTTATATATTTGTTTCGTATATCAAAAAATTTTCTATTGATTGATTTTGGTTTATTTAGGAAGAGAAAGAAAATGTTGAATGCGATGAAAAGAAAACAGATGAAAAAAGACCGTCGTACGATGAGCAGCTACATTTGAACGATGATGATGATGAAAAAACAAATTGTGAAGTTAAAAATGATAAAAATATCATTAAGAATAGCGTGCCGAAAGTAAGAATTAAAAAGTTCTTGAAATCTATCATCTCACTCCATATTTTCTACGCATGTTTGTTACTATCTGGTTATTAAACTTTTATCTTTATTTAGGGACCATATATATATGAACTGTTTTCAGTTCTGATACATTCTGGAAGTGCTGTCGGTGGACACTATTATGCTTACATCAAGTATGTAAATCTTATTGTTTCCTTCCTCATAAAAACAATATTCAATACCTTCAGGAAAGAAATCTTCACAGTTATTTTAGTGCAATTTCGTTTCAAATATGTTTCGTGAAATTCAAGCCAAATTGGCAATTCGCGAAAAGTTCAGCAAGAATGAACTTTATCTAAAATCATTATATTTCTGAACTTTTTGAATGTAAAATTTTGCGAGCATGTCTAACTTTTTTTAGTCTGTATACCTTAAAACCTTACATATTTATAAAGATTAAGGTTGGTTTCAATTAGAAAGAAGATTGGAAATTCTTGTGTATGTATGAATAAAAATAAAATATATTTTTTTCTCTTTCAAAGATCATTCGATGATGGGAAATGGTATTGTTTTAATGATCAATATGTGTCTGAAGTAAGTTCTCATTTTATATGACTTTACCATGTTCGTTCTTTCGTCAATTATTTTATCTGAAGCCACTTCCAAGAAATTCATGATTTTTCATTCAATGTAAAAATGAATAATGCAAAAAGTGAGCAGCTTCAAAATTCACGAACTCAGTTTATAGCACAAGGCAGCTAAAATAATCTAAATCACTCTAAACGTCAAATAGATGCCCTTAATCATAAAATCACATTGTAATATCACAATCTCGTCGAAAATTAACAAGACCTAAAAATTTTAAGCGCTACACGAGTATCCATTTATTAAAAGTGCAAGCAATATTTCAAGCAAATAATCATCAAGAAGTGGGAAAAGAATGGGAGAGTTGGGAAAAGTTGGGGAAAATTGTGTAAGAAGCAATTAATAAGCTTTATCTCAGTCCCTCCATTGGGAAACAAGAGTTAAGAAATCAAAAGATTTCATGGAAAAAACCAATTGTGTTATTTTCTTCAGTTCTTCCATTCTTTCTAAATAAAACCAACTCGGTTCTCTGTGTATAAAAGGGGACATCCAGAATATCTTTCAAAATAGTTTAATAGAACTGGGGATGGATCCCTGGTTCATGGGTCACGGAGCTCCTTTGCAAATTCGTATTTTCCTAAATGATTTCCAAACTGTTACAGTCAGAAAAACATATAATGCAACGTGAAGAATGCAAGTAGAATTGTAAATTGAATTGAAATTTGTAGCAACCGGCTATAAAAAGTCACAAATTTTTCATGTTTAGATATCACAGGATGATTTATTGAAATCATATGGTGGTGACCGAGTAGGGTTGAGTAGCTATTCAAGGTATATTATTTCAAGAATGTTTTTCTAGATCATCTTTTCCATTTCCAGGGAAACCTTTTAATTTAGTAAACTCTACGAAAATATGTGATGTCTGCTGCCAATACTAGATTTTTCGGGTTCCAGGTTTTATTTTTATTTAATTAGAAATACTGCTGTAAGCTATACAACTTATGAACAAGGTCGTTATATTAATTTCATGTGATTTATCATTCATTAATTTTATGTGGTTATTCAGAACAATAAGTGGTAACGTCGCTTTTAGCCAAAAGCATGGTAATCTTCAATTGTACGCATGTACGAATACACATTGTAGACAGTTTGATTGTACTAAATAAATGCTACCTCTCCTATGATATTGTTTTGATTTGTAAACTGTGGAAAAACGATTTACAATTACTACTTCGCGCATCTCAATTTCATCGTAATTAAATGACGATGGCCAATTCAATTTGTTTCAGTTCGACAAACGCGTATATGTTAATGTACAGAAGAAGGGATCCAACAAAGAATATCTGTTTTCGTCATCAGTCACAATGGTCGAAATCACTTCAAGAACTTTGTAAAAATATTCTTGACGATGAACATAAAGAACATAACAGAAAACAATGGGAAAAGAATGTGTGTAAAGTAAGGAACAATACCGCACTATGTATATGTGTGTACCATTTTCACCTATCAAATTCCAACCTACATAAATACATTGTTTGTTTCCACCATCACTAACAAGAACCTACTACTTTATATTTCATACCTGTTTTAATTGTTCTTCATTGTTTTGTTTCCGTGCTTGACTGTATTTTTTACTAATGTTACACTTGCCATCGAGCAACTGAGGAAAAGAGTTTAGCACTCTTAAAAAAATTTGATTCAATCAAGATCAACTCTGTAGTACCAAGCAACCCAATAGGTGGACACTTTTATTCAACAACACATCTCTTTGCACTGGTAAAACCATGAGATGTGTGGACACGTTTCTTTTTACATAAAAGAATCTTCTGCAAAATTTCTTTCTAGAAATATTCGCATCTTTAGTAAGGTGTTGATGAATTCTCTGATTTTTCAAAGGACTTTTATTGAGAAAAAGAATGTCGCTTTCAACAGAAAATATCTGTACAAAGCTAGGGGACTTATTTTATTAGCTCAAGGTCGCAAGGTATCATTTCTATCCAAAATATAGATGAAAAATGTCCACCAAAACTCCCTTTTGAAGACGATATTTTTTGATGATTTAACTAGTTTGGAAACAGTTTGTGTCTACAGGCAAACTTCACGTCATTGTTAGTAGAAATCGAAACTTTTTTGGATGAAAAATAAATCATTCTTGTTCCATTCTATTTCTCTGATGCTCTATAGTTTTTCTTTTCATAGCTACAATTATACGCGTTTCATCCGTTGAAGAAAACGAAACTTGCGTCTAAGTTGGAAGTTCATAAAGACGCAACATTAAGAGAGGCAACTGAAATCGCTTGGAAGGTAAAGAAAAAATCTTCTATAAAGACGGATTTAACCTCCATTTCTCAATTTTTTCCCTGCTTTGCGTTATTTTATGCTAATAAACGAGACTGTCGCTCATCAGACGTTGTTGTATACCAAGCTTTTATCATAGATTCTTTTTTATTTTAGAAATTGGAATTAGAAGATGTGATACCCTTAGAACAATGTCGTATAGTGAAATACGACGACCATCACGAATCATTTGAAAAGTCATACGAAGATTGTGATGTATGTTTTTGTTAGTGATAAATTAACATAGGTTTTAGAAACACCTTTAGAAGCCTGTTATGGAATTTCGTCTAAACCTCAAGATATACAGTTGATAAATGCAAATTAACGTGAACTGTCGATTGACAGAAAAGATCGACAGTCGATATTTATAAGAATTTATCAACCTTTCCGAATACAGGAGTATCTTTAAGTTGCTATACTACGTGCGAAAGTCATTATCTGTACATAAGGATTTGACTGGGATAAGAGTTAGTGTTCAAATATTGTGTATCTCCTCATTCTACTTTGAGTTCTATTTATGCTCATTACATACATTATTATTTCATCCATTACTTTTTCATCTATCATTAGGATAAACCAATGGAAGATATTTTAGGTTCCGTTCGAAGTGCTTACGGGTTTGATCTGCTCTTGGAATGTCGGAAAAAGGATGAAAAGTTTGAAGTTTATTTACCCGGTGGTAAGGCTTTTAATTGAAGTTTTTGAGATGAATGCTATCAATAGTTTTATGGAGCCAGCTATAGACCAAGATAACATCGATGCACTAATTTCTTCGTTATTTACTCTATATAATTTATGAATTTATAACCTTATATTACTTGGACATTTACAGGTACGACTTTAAGATTATACGTAATCGATTTGGATGAAGAAGAATTTGAAGATCCAAGAATTCTTCATGTTCCTCTATCAACCACCATTGGTGAGCTGAAACTTCTGATAGAAAAAGTAAATAAACTATTAGTTTTCTCATAATTTCTTATTCAAGGAACTTCTTTTTTTAGCCTGATTTGGGAGGGAAGATAAATAAAAATACCTTATATACAAAATCTCATGCTACTATGGAAATGTCAATTCTTTTTAGTCAATTTTTCTCTTTTTATTATCTAGTCACCTTCTCAATCTTGGTAACCATTTATTTTATTTTAACTTCAACTACTCTAATAGGGAAATAGTGATACTAAATTAATCTAAACAATAATTTTATTGAAAACTGAATTTAAAATTGGGCGATAAAAGCTGTGAAATTTTTAAACTAAGCGTGTCCTAGAATCAACTCTCGATACTTTCGATCTTATCTCAAAAGTTGTGTTCTATACAATGTTATAAAATGCTAAATGCAATTGAGTGACCAGAAAGAGAACCAATTTTTGTGGCAATAATGCTGAACTTGACGTTTTTTTTCAGGAGACAGGCATTTCTTCTTATGAAATGAGAGTTGCTGTTCATAAAGAATATCAGGATTTTTATATTCTGGAGAAAAATCAACGTACATTAAAAACTGATGGCTTTTATAAAACTGCAAAAGTAAGTGAAATTTTTACATTATTGAAACTACCATTAGCTGGGCCAAAAGCTAGGTAAAATGATGAATTTTTTTAATTGAACATTTTCAAGTTGGTCTTAGGCAATTGTAAATTGAATAAAATGAAAATTACTTTTTCCCATGCTAGCTATTTGTTGAAGGTCTCTCAGAAGAAGATAGAGAAGTGGAGTTCAAACAATCGAAATTTTACAAACGCCTTGATGTCTTTACCAATTCTATTAACCTGAAGATCACCTGCCCTTCCGAAGATGAAAGTGAAGATACGGAAAAACCAGGTATTGAGATAAAATATCTAATACATATGGGACTTTTTCAAGGTTTTTCTAGATATCTTTCTTCAAAGAAGCTATGACTGAAAGTTTGAGAGTAAAAAAACCCTGTTTTTGCACCTTTTTGAGAATTTAATTGCCCTTAACTTTTTTTAAAAAGGTACCTTTGTTAAAAGGTCAATGTTATATTATCGTTATTATTTTTTACGCTTCCCTTTTTTTACATGGATGACCTTTCTCAGTGTAATATGTCGCCGATGAGGATTCTAAAACACTTATTTATAGCAAACCGTATGGAACTTCTCAAATCTAAGCTCACCACGAAATAGATTTTCTAAGAATTACTCTCTTTTCCGAAGGTGAGTCGGTAAAATCATGGTGATCACTGGTCTGTATAATTTAAGTATGGAAGACAACACTCTTTTAAAACGTTTATTTAAGGAATCATTATTGTTGCTTTAGCAAAATAAGCGTTTAGTACAGACAGTCAAACTTCTGAAAATTAATATTAGTAGAAAAAATGCGTGAGATTTAGTACTACTTCGTCGGTTCTTTACTGATTGAAGCCTAATGTATATAATGAATAATGAAATAAGGATAAATAATAAATGAAACACAAGACTTATTTTTGGCTCTTTTGCTGATTTGGAATGAATTAATGGATCCATTTTCTTTTCCGTTAGAAATAAACATGTTCGTGGACAAGAGGATTACGTTGCGAGATTTCAAAACAGTTATCAGTAAACGGATCAACATGGATCCTGAATCTTTCAGGGTAGGTAGAATTATTGTGCCCCAAAGAATGGTTAAATTAAAGGGCAATTGGTGCAGTGGTAACGCATTGCGCTCCCATGCGAGCGGCCCTGGTTTGATTCCCGGAGGTGTCATTGATCCACGCCTAATTTGTCTTAAGAGAAGTTAAGATAAGTTAAAAAAGAACTATTGTGCTTCTTACATGAAACCGTCGGAGATCTCATACTGTCCTTTATTATAAAATTAAAATCAATTTCAGCTGGATCAACTGGTTGGTTCTGTGAGATAGTATAGTAAGTTCATGGAAGCCAATTGGGTTAATTGAACTGTTCATTGTCAATTGTGCTTAAATTAAACACAAGCCATAATTTTTTTGTATTTGCTCAAATATCTACTGTATCTACTCAAAAGGGATATGATGACGTAATCTATGTTCTCTTCAGACAGATTTCTCTGTATCGCATGGAATTGCTATCTGATTAATGTCATTCTTTTTTGTCTTCATTTAAGGTATTTCGAACGTATTCAAATAATCAAGAATTTGAATGCACTCGTTTGGATGATCAAATGATCTCTTATTCTAATGACACTAAAGTAAGTATATATAATTGATATGTTCTTTAAAGAGGTAATTCTCAAATTCTCAAGTCTTGAATATGTTACCGTCTGCCCTCGGTTTTCTTAACTTGAATCGAAATAATTCATACTAGCATTTTAATGACTTATCTCTCCTCCTAACTTGTACGGCATCTTTCTGGATCCGCTACCGTCCGCCCTAAATTTTAACTAAGAATTTTCTAACAGTTAAATCGCATTTAATGATAAAATGACCGAAATAGATATCTATCATATGACCAAAGTAGTGCTTTTTTCCACTGAGATTGTGGACTTATGAATTATTAACTATTAAATCCACCAAACCAATATAAGGCTATCCCACTGGGTAGTTACTTGATTATCATAGTTTGAACTTCTCATGACCTTAATCGCTGAGAATTTCACCATAAACGGCGTAACACGGTTACACTTTTTCGAGTTGACTTAATGTTTGTTGAACACTATAAAATTTATTTTCATTAGATAATCGTAAAACGTGGAAGAGCCTTGCAACATGGAGAAACACGTATAAAGTTATTTCATTTCTTTCTCAATGAAAAAGAGGTATGAAAATTCTTTGCTTTACAAGTAGTTCCATATACTTCTGCCTTCATGATGTTGTCAATAGAAATTACTTTATTGCATGAAAACTTAAATACCGCGAAATATGGCTTTCCCATCTAACCGCGACATTGAATTGCCGCAAAATATCACTTTCATCAAATTGTGAAATTAAAATACTTCAATAAAATAATTTGTACATTTATCAAAATATTATTTCCATGTATTTTTTTAACGTTGCATGAACTTTGAGACGACATTTTGTGCCAGGTTTGATATTTACAAGAAGAAATTTTTCACTCGGCTAGGAAATTGAGATTTCGAAATCCAAAATTTGCTCCAAAAAACCGCGTGATAGGTTCAGTAAAAACCCATGTAAATGTAATATTCTGTAAACGAAACATTTTTTGCTCTTAATGTATCAGCATTTCAAGTTTTTTACGGATGCAATCGTATATAAAGGGATGACCATTCAAAATTTAAAAGAAGAATATATATTTCCACAATTGGATAAAGAAAATGTCAAATACGAACCATCAAGGTAGGTCTTACTTGATTACCCCAACTCTCTTTTGTTACAATTTCATGACTCAAGCTTAATTAGTCAAAGGGTCACAACTGAAATTCGGATGTGGACAATTCAAAAAAATTACGGAACCACTTTGTTATATTGACAAATCATTCGATCTTACAACTTGGATTTTTCAATCTTTTTAAAAAGAGGTGACCTTCAATTAAGCGAGCAGGTTGAAATTTACAGTCTAGTTATTTCACAACTAATGATAAGATTAGAACAAACTGCTGTCAGGTTGCGTAAAACACCTAGGCAATTTGGTGTGGGTAAATAGGTGTTAGTAAATAAAGTGGAATGAACAATAAATATCTGTAATTAACAGGATTTACGGTTATCCTGATTAATAGAATCTGTCATAGACACGAATATTGTATAGAAACAAGCCACTTTTATCCGTGTTTGCCATGTACGGCCGTATTTGACACTTTTGCGCCCGCGATTTATTCTGTAACTATTCAATCTGATAATTTTTATTAGAGTACGATTAAGAAAGAAGTCGTATAAAAATCCAGCCATGATTTATCCTGATGATTTTATATTTGAAGAAAATATCACACTTGGACACAACACAGAATTGTATATTGAGACATTAGAATGTAAGTTAATGAAGTACTATATAGTTCACAATGGATTTTGTTGGATCATGAGCAACTGTCGTTGTTATCGTTATTTTTTTCAAACGACCAATATTGAGAGTACCGACCATTTTTTTATGGTGGTTTAAAAAGTGAAGCTATTTCCAATGGTGAATTTTCCCAGTTATTCCTTACGGTATTGAGATTTTCAGTCAAAAATCGAAATTTAAAGCGGACATTTTCACTGTATCTGTTCTTATGGTTTTGATTGAAGTCCTAAATCTGCAACTGTATTGCTTTCGGGGATTCTGGCAATTACCAAAAATTACAATATTTAGAGAGGATATGCAACTATTTACCTTTTATTATGCAAAAAGTTGTTTCCTGTACCAAAATAGGAAATAAATTAGGATAGATAATATTGGATTTAATGGAATCTTTGTAGATGACAATGAAGTTACAACGATGAACCATCTGAGTATTTACATGAAAAGGTGGCACCCAGAACAGATTGTTCTAGATTCTTTAGAAGAAGTTGTTTTGTTTCAAGACTTTACTGTTGATAACCTAAAGAAACAGGTAAATTATAATTCATATGTATGGGAATACATAATCTCGTAGTCACTGAAACCTTATTTGAACAGGTTTAGGATTCGCATAATAAGTGTGGAAATAAAAGTGACGGGAATCTTGCGCCACCAATAATGTCGAACTTGGGTCCCTTGAATTTTTAGCCTTGAATTTTCTTTATGGTGTTGTATTCTATGAAAAGCCTTTCAATAACTCGAAACATCCGCTAATTATATAACTATTTACAGTGATTAATGTCAGGGTTATCTGCCAAGAATATTTCAACAAATTCTTCATTCTTAGACATGGTTCAGGATCAATAGCATTCATTGGGTTAGGGGAAGAAATGTTTGGAGAATTGGAGATTTTTAAAACTTCTTCACAACATCATTTTCACAACGTGCGATTAACGATCCGCCAGGTACAGACATCAGTAATAGCAATTTCTATTTTTGTTATAGTTATCAACAAAACATGATATACCTCCGGATTTCATTCATGTAGCAAAGGTATGCTTTAACTCAAACAAACTTCTTAGATACTTTTGACTTTCACTTTCGTTTTCTTTACGACGTTTTCATTATTATTATTTTTATTATTACGAATAAAGGATAAGATATTCAATTTACAAGAAACTGTTTTTCAAATTCAAAAGATATGATAGTATTGAATTTTGGAAAACATTGCATAAAAGATGATAATTTAAATTTGTACAGAAATTTTTGAACACCTGAACTAAAAGAAATATTGAAATAGTTAAACATATGCTGCAGAAAGTAGAAAGAAACGCATTAAAAACAAAAAAATAAAAGAAATATTCGATATTAATTACATAAAATGATTTCTGTACGAAGTTTTATAATTACTTAAAGTCTCGACTCTTCTTGTTTCAAATGGCAGAGAGTTAAACAGAGTTGCACCAAAGCTGTGAAAACCAGCAATCGCAAATTCAAGTTTCAAGTGTGGTTGAGCGACCATATGTCCTCTGTTTCGTGTGTTTCGTTGATGGTTGTTCATTGTAAAATATGTCGAAAAATACCAACACGTTTCACCGAGCAAACATTTCTTTACCAACAAACACGAGCGTTGTTCAATCTCCTTTCTTATCTTTGGAACTGATGGATTCGATGTTATCACTTTAGCACGGTGATTCATGATGATTTTCCCCCAAAGGAATCTTATGAGGTTAATTGTAGAAAATACAATTACAATGTTTGTGAAGGACTCAAATTTGGGCTTCTCAACTTTATGTTAGCCTTAAAATCATCACTTATACATTGACTATTTATTAAAAATGTGGCAATACGTATTATCGGGCGTATTGAAAATCGATTTTATGAAATACTATAAAACTGAAGAAACGGAAAATAATTTCGCACTTAGAACTTCGAAAAGGACTTATCAGTTCTCGAAGTATAACTTAGTAATAGTAAGAGGTTTTATGATTGTCATGGATTAGATCAAATAACGAATAAATAAGATTGCCTGGAATGCCTCGTCAAAATGTTGCAATACATAGTTTTGAATCGGATTGATTTCGTGGCCTGCATAAGAACACGGTAACGGTTAATTTTAAATGGTAGCTTTGATGGTGCAAACTAAACGCAACACGTAAGCAAAAGGAAAAGCAAAAACAAAAACTCTTTGTGAAAATTTAAGGACCTCTGTTTCATTCTTCCGCCGTAACGAATTTTCTTCTTTTTCTCAAAGGGACGTGGTGTGTTTCCTTGCGTCACTTCAGTTCTTGATGTTCATCACGACTTAGACTGGAATCCAATAGCAAATAAGATCACTGACTATCCATTGTCGATTAAAGAGGATGGGGGAGTCATATATTTCAGGTTTGATTATTATTATATAATGACCAATAAGCCACGTGATCACTAGAACGTCGCTTTGAATTTTTGAGTTATACACACCTCGAAATACAGGCCCACATCAGTATACCGCTGTATCTAGTGGACACCTAGCTTTTCGTAAAATAAAGGTTTTTTACCGCTAAAGTACAATAAAGAGACTTCAGGACGTCTACCGGGCGCTTTGTGATGGGTAGTTTTCATTACCGAAAGCCTCGTACCGTTGGGATCGTTGACATCTGAAGTCAGCACCATGAACCATGCTCACGTATTACTCTATTATGTTTTTGTATTGTAGAGATTCGAGAGAAGTGTTAAAGAAATTAACGAATGATGAAATCAGAGAAATAAGGAATAAAGAACGAGAAAGGTATGACATAATTGTCTGTCATTATTTCTATAATAATTTGCTATGTATCTATTGAATGGTACAAAACCGTATCTTTAGTAAGTAAGTAAGTAAGTATTTGTCATTAAGTAGTTATAGGTGCTACAATAAAATATTACAATAAAATCGTAGAAGGCACGTTTGCCTTATCATCAAGCCCCATGTGTAGCGAAAATTAAATGAGTTGTCACCTATTTACAAGAAAGCAGTAACTGCAGAAGATTATTTACAGATGTATGTTTTAATGTTTTAAGAAAAATATAGTTATAATAAAAACAAAGAGAAAAAGTTTTACAAAGTTGAAATAAATCTATTATATATACAAGAGAAAATTGCTAAAGTTAGGAGAATTCGGAAATATCAAAATCAGTATCGTATAATAAAAGATTTTGAGTTTTTGAAAAAGATTTAAGTTATCATGTTGGTCTTATCTTGTAGGTATTTTTTTCCATACAAGGGGAGGGACCTCGGTGTTCAAAGCATAACAACTAGATTTGAGTTCTGCTGAAGGAATTTTGAAATTATTTTTGGAATATCTTGTATTGTATTTGTGCTTGATTGGGTTAAAGTCATTCTCAAAGACGTTGGGTATTAGGTACCCTGTACCAGAGTCTTCTCTGGTACAGGGTACCTTCTTCTTTAAGAGCATTGATAAAATGCACGACGCAATCTAAGAAGTTTCATCTTGTATTCATTAGCCTGTACCTTAGCACCAGACCCTGTAGCTGGACGGGAATTTTTTCTCTTGGCTGGAAGTACTGTGTGCAGTACAGTGCTTTTAGGATATGTGGTGGTACCGGCTAATCATAAAAGAATTCCTTGATTGAGACATGTTATGGGAATCTTGGAACCTTGGCATAGTGTCCTCCAGGGTCTTAGCCCCAAATTACTCTAATAATTCAAAACCCACCCCCTTTTCTTTAATCTAATGTCCCCTTCCCAAAAAAAATTACGATAAAGATACATTTTTCTTAGTTTTTATAAAAGTATTTAAATGTCAAAAATGTGTTCTTATAACTCTTATAAGGTGTTCTTATATTATATTAAAATTTGGAAAAACGCTGATAGAGGCAGCTCGTTTCATTTTTATATGTCGTTTAAGTTTTATAAGTTGACATTATTTTCATGAATTGCAACACTTAGCCTGTACCAGAGTCTTCTCACGGAAGATAACGTAAGTTAGGCAATTTTTTATTTTGCCGCGGGAGGGACTGGTACAGTCTAGGTATTAGGCCAATTTTCGATTTAAACATGAACATCAGAATTTGGTTTAAATTAATTTATAGATATTCAAAGCCCCAAGATTAACTAGAAGTGGTTCAGAAGGGGTGTACCTTTCAGCATTGAATATTATTCTACATGCAAGCTTTTGTTTAGAATGACATTTTTGAGTTTAGATCGATTAGTACTGGCCCATGCTATATTGCAATATGTAAAGTAACTATGTATAAATGATAATACCTATATTTTTAGAAACTTTATTCTCAACTGTATTTATATGATCCTTCCATCAATAAGTTCACCCAGTAACTTTCTTGAGCTTGTTTTTTTAATTTCAACATTGTTTACAAAACATTTAGGTAATTTTCGTGGAAGAATGTCACGCCTTGAAGATTTAAAGAAAAGAGTATACTTGGTTTTGTTTACATTAAGTGAAAGTTTATTACTTAAAGTTTATTTAAAGTTAATTCCTTTGTTAATACGTCATATAAAGTTTTAATATTATTATGAGAATAGAAGATATTGGTGTCATCAGCAAATAATACAAAGTTAAGAATATTTGAAGTCTTGTATATATCATTTACATATATCAAAAATACTAGAGGTCCGAGGATAGATCCTTGGGGTACTCCGCATATTATTTTTTCAAGTTTTGTAGTTTCAATACCGTACTGGATGCATTGTTTGCGGTTTGATAGATAGTCTTTGAACCATGCTAAGTTATTGTTTTTGATACCGTAATAATTTAATTTTGAAAGAAGAATATCATGGTCCACAGTATCAAACGCTTTTGACAGATCAATGAAGACTCCTAGCGTATAGAGATCTTTTTCAAAGGCATCAGTCATGTCATTCACTGAATTTAATACAGCATGATCTGTAGTAAATCTTATTATATTAAGGTATGCGGACACCTTGAATAACCTTTCGTTTCTATGGTAATAACTTCGGACAACAAAATTTATTACCGTATAAAAGTATATATTTTTGGAAAACTGATAAAATTCTCTTTAAATTAGTTTGTATTTCAATATAATAGAAATTAATGAATAGAAATAAAGAACATTCAAAGGTACATCAGGTTACCTTCACATCAAATGAAAGGCCCTATAGCTTTGAATTTTTCTTCGGTTTTTGTGCCAATGTGTTCCTTATATATGTGTCAACCAAAAGTTTATGGTTTATTTCTTCCAATTGAGAATATTTGGAGAAGCAATGGGTAATGTCAAAAAAGTGAAAATTGCCTAATTACACGAAGCTATGGGGCCTTTTAACACCAAAGAAGGAGAAAGGGTATGTCAATGTTTCGTATTGAGACAGCCACTTTTAGTTTATCCGCATGATAATCGTAATACATCGATCGGTAATTGTTTACAAAACCTTTAAAAATGAAGCGTGAAAAATTTACTTTGGTTATGTTTTATTGTTACTTCTTTATGTAATGTGTGAAGAAAACAAATTAATAAATCAAACAAATAAGATGATCTAAAATTGTAACCGCTTATATCTTAAGATAGACACGGGATTTAAAAATTCGAATTTCAGCGTTAAAGTCATTGAAAACTTTTACATCAGAAAATGTCAAAAAATTTGAATGCCGCGATTTGCTGAAATTTTTGTCGATTTTTACACTTTGTTTTCATGCCGTCCACATTTACTTTCTTAGAAATTTTGTGGCGATCAGAAACTTTAAAACTCAATCTCCGTCTCCCACCCTCCTAAAACCTTTTTTCTATTTTTTTGAGAGAGAAATATATCTTTTCCAAAACCTACCAGAAGAAATGAAAAAATAGGGTTATAGGATTTTTAGATCAGTTTAATTAACATTTACGGTAAGGATTACTTTAACAAAACTAACTAACAAAGGTTCAAGGAAAATGCTGTATTTACGTTAGTGGTAATATTTTTTTTATTCTAGATCTAATTCAATCATAACGAAAACTTACCGGAAAGAAAAAGCGTTAAAAATTTATACAAATGGCGAGAAGAGGTGACAAAAGATGTCAACTATGACCAAATAAAGTCTAAATTATTCTTATATATATTATGTTTTGTTTAGTTTTATGATAATATAGAATTCATTAGCAAATTTATCAAATAAAGCCAATAGAACATCTAAATCATTTTAAGAGCATTGATAAAATGCACAACGCAATCTAAGAAGTTTCATCTTGTATTCATTAGCCTGTACCCCAGCACCAGACTCTATAGCTGGACGGAATTTTTTTCTCTTGGCTGGAAGTACTTCTTTTAGGATGTGTGGTGATACCTATAAAGAAATTCTTTGATTGAGACATGTTATGGGAATCTTGGAACCTTGGCCTCTAGGGTCTTAGCCCCAAATTACTCTTTGGCTCAGACCAAAAATTCAAAACCCACCCCCTTTTCTTCAATCTAATGTCCCCTTCCAAATAAAAATTACGATAAAGATATATTTTTCTTAGTTCTTATAAAAGTATTTGAATGTCAAGAATGTGTTCTTATAACTCTTATAAGGTGTTCTTATAATTATAGTAAAGTAATTTGGAATAAGGCTGATAGAGGCAGCTCGTTTCATTTTTATATGTCGTTTAAGTTTTATTTATTTAAGTTGACATTATTATTTTCATGAATTGAAACACTTAGCCAACCCTCAGGAGAAATTTACCAACCGTTTTCGTCCCAGTCCCTCTCAGATAATCAAAATTTATCAGGAATTTTCCAAAAACTTAGCTGCTATTTAGGACACTATGACTTAGATATCCCATGATGATTTTGGCCTTCTTATTCAACATAAACGTGATTCTATTGCCAAGGTGACGAATTAACGTCTATTCTTACTGGGGTATCTACTCCTGTAATTCCAACCATACCTTGCGTTTCGCAATAATCTGTATGCCTGATGATTATGTTTTAACTAACATACCACAGACTCTTTTTGTCGAAAGTAACGGCATCGTTTTCAAAGTATTACAATTTTTCAAAATGTTTTTATGACTCTATATGGAGTCAAAATGAAGTAAAGGGTAAAGGCTTTAAATTTAATGAAGTGTTAAAATCAATTGTCTCATACATAAGGCTGTGACGTCTGATACGTCAGACGATATCTCCATGTTTCGGGGTCTTGCCACATCTTTCACACGGTTATATACCTTAAACAATGAAAGATTATACTAGGTTTTATAAGAAGTTTTCGACTCCAATTTGTATATATTTGTATTGTAGTTGTACACAATGTACACCTATGAAGTTTTATGGGTTGAAAACAGACGTTTATCATTGTATATTTTTTTACGAAAACAAACACTTTTTTGATTTTCAATTATAAAATTGTCAACTGCATGTTTTTTGTATTCAGGGGCGGATACAGACTCTTCAAACCACAATGTGAAAATCCCAAACTTTTCCGATTTTCTGATCAAATTTCCCCGATTCTTTCCGAAATGTCTATAAGATTTTCCCGATTTTGGTAACTTCAGACTACTTGACTGTGTGAAATCACAACTTTCTATCCGCCCCTTGTATTCTCGAAATAATAGCGAATATGCAGTAGCCAATAATAAAAGACCGGAGGAAAAGGTCAAAACCCACCTTGTATGAGAATTTCGGTTTTTGACATTTTTATCTAGCCTATGACAAAGGATCGAAATGAAGCTCTTCTTTGCTTTGTTTAATTAAAGATGAATGTAAAATAGGCTTTAGAGAACAAGCATTTTGTATTTGCTATTTTTGCTATCTACTGTTTGTTGATCTCTTCTCTGAGTTGCAATTCTGATAACCATTTTCTTGATTGAGTTTTCATAAGATGAGAAAATGTTATTTACTTCTACCTCGATTTATTGATAAATTTTTTAGTTTGGACACCGATTTGTAGCTTGCAAATGAAACTCCTGAAAGATATTGACAAATTTACCTTTGAGATTATAAATCTTCAATTTCACACATAAAATGAAAACTGTCAATGATAGTCAATTCAACTAGATACCAATTTGAACAAGACGTTTCCAAATAGACTTCATAAAGTTCGTACATTTGTCCAGCCTAAAGTTTGCCTGTGTGAAATTTTGTCAACCATGAAATCACTTTGGTCAACTATCAAAACAAACGATTGTCTCACAATACTTGACATTTGGAGCTATCTGATTTTTGTTTACTTTCTGTATCAATTTGTTGTGTTCGTCCTTAAAAGTTTTGGTATTAAAAAGAAAATGTTTATAGTTTCCTTCAATGTTCAACATGCAAATACACATTGTACTGTGATACTTGCAGTAATGTATCGTCAGATGACCTAATTATTTCGTCGAGAAATATAAAAAAAGCTTCGTAAAGAAGGTACTGTCCCTTGTTTGATTATTTATTAAGAAGAATATAATTTCTTAGAAAATTTCTTTATTTTTTTTAGAAACTAACAATAAGAGAATGAACATCAGATGGTATGGATGAGAAAATGTAAACCAAAAGAAGTGGATAGAAGGTCATTTGATGTACCATGGTTTCGTTGGTTGAAATACTAGGTCTATAAAAGCAGTATACATATCGACTACCTTAAAGGTATAAAATTTCGCAATTTAAATACCCTCGAAATTTTGTAAAAAACAAAATCACGATGAAACCTCAAATATTTCTCTCAGTTATTGTTGTTATACCCTTTTCGAGAAAAAAAATTGCGCAAAAATAATTAAATACCCGCAAGAAAATTCAAAAACCAAAAATCGCGAAATTAGATACCCGCGAAGTTTTATACCATTAAGGTAGGCTTGTCTATCCGGTACTACAAACGAGATTTATTGTTTATAGTTTCCAATTCACCCAAGTTACTCAATACCTAACCAGGTGTTTGTAGACCTAACGAGCAAAAAGCTCAGATGGGTCCAGCGGGTAGGCTAATATTAACCGCAACTTTGTTTCGCTCCCTATAAAAGGTCCACCATAATCTTATCCTTTACTTGGGACTACTGACTCTATTATGAGTTATAAGAATAAATAAAGCTATAAAATACCATTTATCAGTTGTATAGAATATGAAAAAGTAAGTTAAACTCATAGAATTGACAGACTCTCGGATAAATTTTCAATATTTGTGATATCTCCATTATTTTTTGATGATTCACGTCAGCATTCACGTCGTGTTTACATGCTGTTAAACGTCGTTTTGGCAACATTCAGAGTCATACACATTAAAATTTAAAAAGACTATGTTTCTGCATTCGTTCTTATTTAAAGTCTAACATAAAGTTCTTAATTTCTTTTAAAAGTCGTCAAAAACCTAAAAGAAATATTTAAATAAACTGTAAACTTTCTTTGTAGATTTTTATGCATTAAAGTAAAGATAAACAACACCAATAATGATTCCACGTGATACATTTCAATACTGTGTGGAAAGTCATGGGTAACGTGAATTCAAAGAGATCATTTGAAAGTAAACTCGATGGCATTTTTACTTCTTCTATTGCTATTGATAAAAATACCGCAAAAAAAAAACTGAAACACTTGAAATACGTTGTAGATGAGATCTTTTTACAAGAATTTCTTAAAAATAAACTTTTCAATGAATTATATGATGAAACTTACTATACTGGTTCGTTTTATGATGGACTTCGTGTAAATAATGCAAAAGAATTTGATGTGAACATTGTTTTCAAAAT
>JAUBWS010062288.1:1550-15265 GCA_032270445.1 Darlingtonia californica | reverse complement strand
TCATATGGTTTTCCATGTCGAAGTCTGTTTCCCGGCTTGAGACGCCTCCTTTATCCAAACTTACTTTGCAGAGTTTGCTACACAATAGTTTGACATGAAGAAAAGATTGACATCTAAACAATCTTCATTCCTTCAGTTATCTTTGTAATTTATTACATCCATAAGAATTATTTTTCCTGCATGAATATCACGTGCGACCTGCTCCCACCGGATAATTCAAAGTTGGCCAGTTATATGAGTTTCCGGAAATCAACATGTCTCTTATAAGAGTTTCGATTGGAGTTTTACCGACCAACCTTACGAAGAATAATTGTTCTATAACAGCAGGGCTGACTGTTCTTATAGATGGCAAACGAAGTAGTAGTTTTCCAAATCGGGTTGGTTGGTTGGGATATTGAGCTTTTGTGTAATCTTCCAAAGCACATTGTGTTTTCTCTTGTAATGTTTCGATATATTGAGGATCCCCAAGGCCAGCAGCATCTGAAATGATAAAAATCATCCCATTTTAACCATATATGACCAAGCATTTTTCAAGAAGAACCGCTCTCTGGTGCAAGCATTTTGGTCCTTACCTAGGAGTCTAGGACCGTAAAATGTTTTCCCCACCATATCGAGCTAACTGAACATCAATACTTAAAGGGTCAAAATATTTTAAACATACCATATCAGGGAGCAAAAACTTGAGTTATAGCCAGCTAAGCAAATCCTTTCAGTCAATAACAATATGTTGGAAGTATTACTTTACTTTATGAATTTACTGGGAATTGTACGCTCAATATTTTGTCTTTTTACATCTTATGAGTTTTATAATTCATCCCCTTGTTTGGCAAATATCTGACACCTGTGACGGTGTTATCAAATATCGGGAAAACTGTATCCTGCGGTTATTGCCAGGAAGGCTGAAACTGCAAAATAAATTGAAACAAAATCTGGACCATTTTGAACACATTGGAGAGAACATTCATGCTATATGAGTCTTTTTCAACTCTTTTTTGTTGGATTACCACTAGGTGGACTGTATTAAAAGGAAACCTTTTACGGTCCTGGACCCTTCTAACAAGGAGTCCAAACGACACATACGCCAGTGAGCTGTGTCAAGGTAATAAATAGATGTCTAAAGACTTCAGAAAAATATTGCGAAACTTAAATGAGCTTTATCACAACACATTGAATTTTTCACAACTAGCCCATGTAAGTTTACAACTAGCCTTGAATCTAGCTATACTGAACACGTTTTCGTGCTCTACAACAACAAAGTATATAAACATGCAACTTAACATAGTAAATTTATATATAGAAAAGTAACATGTCGCGTGTAGAATGATTTGTAAAGGATTCATTTCCTTCTAATTTCCTGCAATAATTCCTTGTTATTTTTCTTTACAGCACGCAATTCTCTTTCAACTTTCAGAACGTCTTTTCAAAAAACGATCTAAGGCTGAAATGAGTGTCTTTAATAGGTCAAAGCATCTTAAGACGAACATGGCTAACTAAATATATATTTGCCAAATAAATGAGCAGATCCTTTATAGAAGAAAATTGGGCTCGACTACCGAACACTGCCTCCGTCTTTTTTTCAAATAAAAATTTCATTTGATATAAAATGCTTAAACCGAGACTCTATGTATGCAGTATGAGTTCTGTTTGTCGTTTTTCCTCTTAAAAATCCCTTTTTTGCTAACGTACGCTGACTTTAATTTCCATTTAATTTCATCATGTAATCTTTTTTGGGTGAAGGACGCGGGCGGGGAGATCCTTCAATAAGGTACCAACTATCATAGCTAGGAAACCTGCATCTGTTACTTAGAATACACCTTTCCCGAAATGATTATTCAGCACGTCCCAGATTAAATCAGTATTAATAATATTATCTCCTTTTCATGAAAGGCAATGTAAATAGCCGGTGGCCATAACTTAAATTGATTGGAAACGTAGAGACAAGTCATGCGAAAATCACTCTCGAGAAAGGTGAATACCCCTTTCTAACTTTTAGAGAATGCCATCAAAACTTCGGAATATCCAAAGCATGAAAAACGTCCGAATACGGGTCCCGTTTATTACCGTATACGAACTAATTTTTTCCATATATGGAAGTAATAAGTCCATATACGGTAATATACGGGACCATATTCGGTAGAATTTCACGCTGTGATAACATGAAGGTCGAATGAACGTTGGGTGAATAATTACCTGATGAAAAGATGACGATAGCTTTTAAACATGCATATTCAGCTGGATCTACATGCATCGCTTTCAATTTGTCCAGTTGATCTTGTAATATTCGTACATGGTCCAGGAATGATGCCACCCTTTCTGGTGATGCTGCCGGATTTGACTGTGCATTCAATAAATGTGCAACATGTATGGGTATCGGACACTGTGCAGCATTCAAGATGAACATTTCTTTCCATCCAAGACGTAAGAGTGCCACCTGGTCAGTTATGGCAAGATCTGGAAAGAAGGGGATGTTCCTGGACCATTCAACAGCACTGAAGAGAAGACGAGCGGCTAGTTCACAGTTGTCTACGTTACTGTAGCCACCATATGGAGGGATGCCATTTACCATGGCGTTTGGGTACCTGACAACAGGGTATGGTTCCGCTCGCAACAGTAAAGATACCAAACCAGAAAGAAATGAATGTCCGTTCATCATGCCATTCGTCATCATGGGGCTCATTCCCGCTTGTTGTGACGCCAAACGCCCTCGCTGTACAGCTGTCAAATATGTAAACAGATATTCTTTTTTACTTTCTATAGTAGTATAGATAGAATTTCGCCAAACCAAATTTTACTTCATTGGCCTAAAAATTCCACAGCATCAAATTTTAGCGAAATTTTTAAATTCACCAATTTGTGATCGTAACCATGAAACTTTGTTTTGCTGCAATGAAATAGCTCGACTGGTCCAAAAGAAAAAAAATTAACTTTTGTCTTTTATCGATATAGTTTTATCGAAACTTAAGTAATTAGCGTAATCTCATCATTTCACTTCCTATTCTTGCGAAACATAAATTGAAGTAATTGATTGGTAGCAGAAATGTACGTAGGAGCAGAGAAGAGTACTTTCGTTCTTTCTGTAAACAGTTGACCAAGTTATGTCTCCTTAAATAGTCACAATCGTCATAGCAACCGATTTCCAAATGATTAATAATACTTATATGAGAAATCGTAAAGTACAATTATCGGGAGTAGGATGTCATTTGTTAAATTCGAGTTTTCATCAGACAAAACTGACAAGATTTCGAATGAAAGAAAATCAATCTGTCATACAAAGTGACTAGTATTCGAAAAACCTACCTTCTTTTCGCATTCCTACTTTAATACATTTTTTCAACCTGCAATGTTGACATTGATTGCGGTGATGCTGATCAACCGGACAGTTACGTTGTGCCCGGCATGTGTACGTCAAATTTCTTCGAACGCTTCGTTTAAAAAAGCTTTTGCAGCCTGAAAATTAATAAATTTGAAAGGGGTCAAATAATGTAAATCGGTGATAAAAATCAGAAAACTACTGAAATGATTCATATTTTCCGCACAAGGATCGGACAATTCAGGTATCATTTGACAATTTGATAAGATCTTGAAAAAAATAAGAAAGCATTACAAGATTTCGGGCAGACATCTCTAGAAACACCCCCCCCCCCCACCCCTCCACCCAACTAACCACTAGGTGACCCTTTCGTGACTGAAAGTTAGTAAGCATCCTTTAGAAATCTTGATAACCTCTCTATGTAATGAAAAATGCATATTGTATACAATACTATCAAATTGTATTTCAT
Organism: Darlingtonia californica; assembly: GCA_032270445.1. NCBI lineage: Eukaryota > Viridiplantae > Streptophyta > Magnoliopsida > Ericales > Sarraceniaceae > Darlingtonia > Darlingtonia californica. The sequence goes on along the minus strand of JAUBWS010062288.1, from coordinate 11,486 downwards.
GTTTCCTGTTTTGTATTTCATTTTTTCAAATTTACGTGCTGAACTACAACGGGATAGACAATTCACTTTGTATTTTTGTCTGTGAACCTTAAGTGGTGTGGTTTATTAAGGAAAACAATCCTTAATGTGTATCTCTTGAATGAGCTACAGAAAGCTTTCGACAAGACAGGCCGCATCATTTCAACATCAACCTAACGTCCACAACATTCAAAGAGCCGTACAAGTTGTTGTGTCTAATGTCTTCCAACTCTCATCCTTAACGAAATTGAGAGAGCTGCTGTAATTCTTCGAAAAGTCACACGACATCCTTTCAATATTCAAGCAACGTTCAAACATTCAAATAATCTTATGTTGTGTCTACTGTCTTTCAAAGTCCTACAGTCCTAGACGAAGTGTATCTCTTAAGAAAGTCACAACAACTTCTCGACAGTTGGACAAATTTAAAGAATAAGACTGGAATATGCATTCCGGATGTGAGACACTTTAACTAACCCGGTTTCTGCAAATAGCCTCGGTATGGAAGTCTGAAGTATACCCAGGTTGTATGGCTTGTAAGAATGGGACTCAGGTTCGGTGAATTATTGAAAAATAAATGTAACGGTTATTCTATTTTAAGGACATTAGTCTGGTATTTGACAACCTCATTTTTGATCCATCGCCCCCTATTGGCAAATATGCTCAAGACGGCAGAACAACTGGCTTATGTTGTCAAGACGGCAGAACAAATGGCTTATGTTGTCAAGAAGCTTTCAGAAATTCTACTCAAATATAAACCGTTTTCAGTCAAAAAACGCAAATTATTTTACCACAAAGGCTGCAAACATTTCAAGATCTTAAACATTTTTCCGATTTGACGAAACGATTCTTATTCTCTGATGTTTTTTTAGACGTTATTAGACAACGAAAGAGAAATTAGTGGGAGGTTGGACCAAACATGTTGAACCCTTTTAAGTTAAATCAAACTTGAAAAATTATGTTTCAGTATGCGAGAAACGAATGAATGAATGTTGTTAAGAAGAGAGAGGAAAGAAATTTGATGAAGTGTTCATTGATCCCTTCGTTTGTCTTATGAAATTTCAATCCACTCCACTCCACTTATCATATTTCTATTAAATCTAATGATGAGAAATTGAAATTTCTTGATGACGCTAGAAAAAGATTTAAGATAATTTTGAATTTCCCTCGAATTGCTGTAAAAGGAGTATCAATTAAATTTAGTCAAGAGCCGCGGCACAAAGTTTAAAATGGAGGCAAAAAAGAGGATCTTGCATCTCGAATGTAGCCTCATAAAGAAAAAAACATTACTTTGGAAAGAGTAAGGAACCATGGTCCCTTGCACAACTACCCCCTCCCATCCATGCAAACCCTGTGAACCAATATGAAAGTTAGTTTGATTTAGCTAATAATTGGAAATAAAGACGAGATGCCTGAATGAGAATAGATGCCAGACGAGAGTCTTCATTTTTTGTTTTGGACGCTTTTATGCCTAAGATAAAAGAGCATTATAAACATTGCCTCGCTTTGTGAGGGCACTACCAGGTGAGGCGCCGTGAAACAGTCTTTCAGAAAATCAGAGTTCCAAGGTACTAGAGGATTTAGATTAAAAAGTGACCCTGGAGGCTTCTCGAAAAGGTCAAAGCATAGTCGTTATACTCAGAGGAGTATTCGGAAAAATAGACCACCATGAATGACAGGTGCTAAGTGGGTCGAGGTTTTGTCATTTTTGAGTAGATCATTTTCTTCAAAACAAAACGAAAAATTGCGGTTTTTACTGATAATCCATTTCCTAGTTGGGTTTGTTAACCAAAGATCTGATTACCGGATAACAATCGAGCAACCGGATTAAATTCAAAATGACTAATTAACCTCTACAGATCAAAAAGCTTTTATCTACGATTGAATGTCCCAAACTTACTGCCTTTACAGATCAAGCCTTTTATCAACGAAAGAATTCCCCAAACTGACTAGCAGTGTAAAGATAAATTCCAGTTACACGCATGTGTCAATGTTTGCGCATAAAAAATTGTCATAACAAAAGAAAAGATTAGTTACTGTTTCAGTAGAAATCACTTCATAAATTCCATGGTATAACAGTAGCATTTTAACCCCTTAAAATGGGATTCCGTACATATATGGGATAGTGAGCAAGATAGTACTGTTTTTCTATATGCCTATAACTCGTGAACTTTCAATATCGGCTTCAACTTTAGTGTTTTTCTTCAAGATGATATCAAGGGCTTTCTTTGGATACAAAAGTTTACCAGTTTGTCCCTTTCAAGAGCCCATAATCTCAATTTGAAAGACAGAAGTGTTGAAAGATTTAATGGAATTTTTTATCTTTACTACAAGGATCAACATATTCAGTTTTACCTTCATCTTTTGAAAGCAACTGTTTTTAAAAGTACCTATTATATATACTGGAAATAATATAGCTGAACTCCAAGATGCCCAGAACCATAGAAATCTTTGTTTTGTTTCTGATTGGTAAGATTATTAATGGGTTAGCCGCCACACTTCGATTTTTTGTTCACATCTCCTTTCCACCTTCCCTCGACCAAAAAAAATGGTCACGTGAACAAAATTCTCCCTTCTACGCAATGCAACACTTTCTACAATCGAAACATTTTTGGATAACGTAAACATTCCCCAAAGTTCAGGCTTCAAAAATCTTTAAACCAAGTGGGTACCAAGATTTGGAATTTGAAGAGTTTAATACGGAGTCTAAAATCAAAAGCTGTTTAGATGCTGAAACCTGCGCACTACTCGTCTTGCACGATCTCGCCCTAAAGGTTAGTTCCACTGAGACTTTACCTATGCTTACGATTTTAATCTCTGAAGGTTGTTAATGACTCCACCTTTACCCAAAGATTTAAGAAATCACAATACCAAGATCCAAAAAACACTTTCCGACATTTTGAAATTAAGAAGCAGACTATATTAAAGTAATCAACCAACCTTCACAGGTGTATACTCCATAATGTTTCCCTGAAGATTTATCGCCACAGACTACGCAATCGATAGGTGAAGAATTCTTGATATCTCCAACATCTGAAAGTTCGACTTTAGTTTGAAGATCCCAGTCATGATGATGATGATGTGTGCTAGTCTCGTTGTTGTTGTTGTTATTGGAGATGTTAGAATGACATGGGTTGGTTTGATGGACAATGTCAAGATCACCAGGTGCTGACGGATGTGTCAAACTTTCCAGTTTCAAGGAATCAATAACATGCTAGAAAAACGTAAGAGAAGTTAATATCAATTGACTTCTTATTTGAAGTTGAAATTATCAACCCTGTATAAACTACAAAGATAAAAGTTTGTGAGTCGTATTCCACTATTGGTAATAATTCTAAATCAACGGGATAAACCAAGAAATATTACCTTTGCTTGGGGAGGGGGAGCTTCAGACTCCTTAATTTTTCGATAAGTAATGACGTTTTTGTAAGAATCGGCAAAATCAGCACTGTTTAAACAAGACTCTCTCCGTAATTCCGTCATTTTTCCAAACATGAAACAGCCCCTGCTTAAAGTTAAACATTGTCGAAAACTTAGTAATATATTTAACGACGACAAGCTTTTGTTACATTTTTCAGTTAAAAAAAACCAAAAAGTTCTTAAATTAACTTCTAGCCAAAAAAAATAAGCCCAAAAAAGAAAAAGTCTGTCGTCTAACACAATTTTGTTGAAGTAGAGTGAAAAAGGGGTTATGTGAGTGAGATTTCCTTGTCAGTGTAGGCAAGCAAGCATAGGTAGCAAAATAATATTTTTCTTGAAAGACATTTTGCTAAGTGTCACCCCCCCCCCCCCCCACCCACTCAAAATAACATTACCAGTTTCTTATAAAGACGACGTCTCCTGATCATTTTGAGGTCAAAACTTTTTTCTCTGATACCAACCCTTATACTTGATCACCAACACAACCTTAATCACCTTACTGGCTGTTAAAACTAAAATTTTCACTGTAAAACTTCCCACCTAAATAACCTCTTGTATAGAAAAAAATCTTTAATTCTAATAAGGGTTTCACCACAAAAAACAACTGTATTACATTGAAATTATTTTTGGTTCTAATTAGGCACCTGTCTCAGCCTAACAGCACGCAATCTCCCAGATTCAATGTAGATCATTCATTAAGCATTAATTACCTTAATTAGTTCCTCTTAATTATCTATTTACATAAAGGGACCAGTTGAAAATTCAACAAGGATTTAAAATCTTTCAAAATATATAAAGAAATTAATCAAGTTTTACTGAAAGAATACAATACAAACTTTAAATGTTTAAGGTTAGTTATTTTTATTATTAGTTATTAATACTTTTTATTAAAATGGAACCTTTTGTAGATTTAAACACATCATGTGTTCTATATATTTTACTTTGAACAATATAAAGAAAATCTAAGTTAGTAACAAGAATTTTAAAAAATCATCATACTATACGTTAAATGTAAATTTTATGATGCCTTACACCCTGAAAAATAATTTATATAACATCCTAAATTGACATAACAAAATAAAATAAGAACCCATTTTATATTCCTTTCAAAACTTTTGCAAGAGAGAGAGAAGAAAATTAATTGAGAGGGTGGGTTAACTTTTCTTTTCTATTAAGTCCTTCGTAAATCTATATAAAATTATTAAGAATAACTAAAATAAAAAAGGAAATACACGGTCCATATTTTTAACTTTTTTCTCTTTGAATAAGCCTGTATATACATTGTGCATACATTTAGAAATTCGGACTATTACTCGGTTCAATTATGCTTTATTTTAAATTCAATTTTTTCGAGTTCTACTTTCCCATCCCCATCATTAATGGCTTTAATTTGTTGTTGAATTAGAACTCTTTCGTTTGGTAAACTGAGTTTTTTTTTAAATCCAAAGATTCAAAAAAGATCTGAGTACCATAGTATAATCTTAAGATAAAATCTGAACACCATAAAGTTCATGATATAGTTAACATAATGGATAAATTATAGTGTAAACATTCAAAGTAAAAAACATACCATGACTTCAAATAAAAATGTTCGGCAGAAGTGACGTCATCGAAACCAAAATTTGGGAATTTTAATTTTTTTCGTACTGTTTAGCAAGACGTTGACAAAAAGTCACTTTTAAATGCAAAACATCCGAAGCAAGAAATTTAAACTTGTGCGAAAAAGCCTCTTCTTTTCTTGACTACTGTGTTGACAGTTTTCTCAAATATCACTTCTAACGATCCCGGTTTTTTCTCTTCTCATCTGTATGCGCTGAAACAAACTTTTTATTCAAATGACCAAAGATAACTGTAGCAAAACATTTTATAACCGATCTATGCTTGAAGCGAGACTTAAGGCACACTGTCTGTCTACGAAGTAAATAAAAACCCACTTGAAAATTTACAGTGCAATTTTCTTTTAATGAGTAGCTTTTGTAAATTGCCGCTCTTATCTGTGTCAATTAGCTATTGAGAAAGACTTGGCAACGCAAAGTGTTTTTCCTAGCACGCTAATATTTTCTAGGAAAATTCTTAAAATGCAGAAGTTTCGTATTCTTTAAAACCAAACAAAAAAAGAAGATATTCACTGAGATAAATAATTCAAAATCTTATGCAGGATAAACTTCGTTCTGGAGTAGACTGAAAACGAAACAATTGTTGTAAGTTTCATCCTAAAATTCAACTGAATCGTTTTTAAAAACTACTTATTGAAACTCGACTCGACTATCAAAATAAATATACTTTAACGCAGGGGCCGCAGAGCTAGGGGAGCTAGAGCCCCCATAAAATTTTTTTTAGTTACAGCATGGTCATTTCAAATTAATGATAATAAAAAGCAATGATCTTTCCGCGCTTAAATCGCGTCTCTTTTAAAGTTTGACTTCCAGCATCCCTAAAGTAAAATTTGTTTCGTAGCCCCTACAACGAAGTTGACAAAAGATATATTTGATATAAAACATTCAGGAATATCATTCTCTTCAAGCGACAGACATCCAAAGGTCCATTACACACACACGAAGTGTTATCAATATTCAACAAACACGTATATATTTGAAACTTAAAAAAAGCAAAGGTGATTCTAAAAAGCCAAATTCTTGCCCTTTCTAAGAACGTGTCATAAACAAGATGATCTATTACTGAACCCTGTCTCACCCTGTCGACATTTAGTATCCTTGTTTGCGATAAATATCTCTCTTATAAAAAACCTATATAAAGATTTTGAGGGTTGACCTCAAGCCTCATTGAAAAAAGAAAAAGATCTTTTACCGTGTGCCCTGATGTCGTCTCAAACGCATCCATTTGTGTAAAGCAATTGGAATACAGTATCAACCACGAAATGACCCCAAAGGTTGACAGAGTTCACTATCACACTTTTCCAAATGCAAAGAAAAAAATTGACCGAATGAATCTTGAATGCTCTTCTCTCTATCCTATATATTGTTTCAACACTTTACGTTTTTTGTTTAGAAATGTTTCCTCCGCAGTTGAGCGTGACGCGTTTGATAACAATAATGCGATGTATCACGTGACCAGCTGTGCTAATTAGTGTCGCGTTTAGAATCACATCTGTGTTCCAATTTCTCTTGCTTCACTCTGTCAATGCAAAGGTATGATCTTACAGTTGTCATGGTAATAAAGCCAGCAAAAAAGGAGACCCTAAGATATATTGATAATGTAAATATAGGTAAAAATGGGAATAAAAAGTAATAAACTTCATACCGGTGTGTATCGCATGTCACATACAATGCAAACGGTCTCCTTTTACTGACAATGATGAATTCATGACAAATTGATGGCGAAAAAAAGCAAACGACAAATACTCAGTCTCGTGTCAAATATCTCAATCACAATTTTCGCATTTGTCCATCCCATCAGCCATCTTGTTGTTGTTTTTCACGGAGAAAAAGATAATACAATTGCGAAACTTTCTCCAGCTTTTATGTAACCCATTCTCGTCGATAAAACACTTCTTTTCCTGTGTCTTTTCACATTAGTTTAAATGAAATTAATTACATAAAACTGAAGTTAAAATCTAATTAAGGTGGTAGTTCCACTAATTTTCCATTTAAGTTCGAGAACAAAATAGGAAATTTTCGTTTCCTGTTTCTCGTCAAAAATTGTTTTCAATCTAATTACTTATATAGCTTTATAGCTTTTGTTTTTTATTTTATAATTTCATCTGTTACTTTATTATTAATAATTTTCATTTTACAATTTTTAAACAATTGACGTAAAACCTTTAGGTGCACAAGGGTTAAACTTAGTCACGATACACCTTGCAGTTGAAATTCTGGTTTGTTGGTGTGATGTATATTTTTTTTCTGTACCCTGACTACAATAGTCCAAGAAAAATAGCAATTGGTCTTTACAACTAACACCGTTACGTGTTAGCAAAGTTTTGGAGCACTTTTCACCTAAAAATTCGCAATTATTATAAATTTGATAGACAAATAATCCCTTTATGACATATGTAATTCAGACTGGATGAAAAAATGAAATTTACACGAGTTACGCTAGGGTTTAATGGGTTTTAAAATCAATACCATTAATTCTAATAACGTAAAATCCTTTGATATATATTTTTGTTTCCTTCATAAAATTAAAAATTTAGATAAGTTATGGGTAGGAAAACTCTTAACCAATGTTTAACCCTCCTGAGTTGAATTTTTTTAATTTGAAATTTAATTCCAAATTTTTGAGTGATAAATAATGTTGGGTTTAAACTACCTCGAAGATTTGATTCTTCAAAAATAAAACCTTTTAAAATATAACAGAAATGACAATTGAATCCTTCCAACATGACTTGACCTGGGGGGAGGGTAGAAATGACAAAAAATTTTCGATCGTGAAAAATTCCAATAGGATAAAAAATGGTGGGCTTCAATGAACACCACAAAATTAAAAAAAAATATAACTTTGAAAGTAAAACATATAATTGAAGCTGAGTTCTTTCAGCATGACTAGAGGGATAGGAAGGATAGTGACACTCCATTATTCCTTGATCGTTTTTGATCTTATCACTAAATTCTTCCCGTCAATCAACACACGAACAAAAAATAAAACAAAAAACTTTTTGTGAAATTTGATCAGTAAAGATAAAAGAAAAACGGTATAGAGTAAACAAGAAAAAAACAGTCAAGTAATAGTTGGAAATAAAAATAATAATAAAAAAATAACATAGATACAAGGGATAAGTATAAAGAAAGAAAATATTATGATGACCTTTCATCTGTTTGGCAGGGTTAAATTAAATGTTTTCATTCGCAGCTTTATTTTTACTTTCCTGTTGAATTTACGCATTTTTCTCAAACTAGTATTTTCAAACTTGCTACCTAACGCGCAGATCAAAACTCTGAAATTCTTGTTTCGTCAAAAAAGAAAAATATGGCGATCAGCCGAAAGGATAACTATTGGGTTATAAACTAGGGTGACCACTGCTTAATAAAACTCAAAGTAAATTTCAGATGCATTTAAAGCCAATTTTTTATAAGTAAATTTTTTCAGAAATCACCCAAAACACAAACACCAAGCATATCTCTATCTCGATCTATCCTCCCTGACCTAGGCTGAAAATATAGTTTTTTCTTGAGGTTAGCGAGTTCAAAGATTTCTCTAAAATGGCGAAGAAACAAACTGAATGACAAAATTGATTATTTATCTTTAAATCACTAATTTCCTAAATTTCTCCCGGATTCGCAAAATAAACGCTCGCGAAATAATATACTAATTCTCGAAAAATGTTTCCTTAAAAATGTTTATCTAATCCCTCGATTGGCGAAATAAATACATGCAATACAATAAGCATAACTTCTATAAGCATGATCTGATCGAGGCTGAGGTTTGGAAATCTCGGGACTTAAAAGGTCTTTGAAGGAATTGAGTATACCAAATAAAAGAGCTTGGCTTTAGAAACAATTTAAGCCTACAATTCTAGGGGTACCAGTGTATCTCTAGAGATGATTGTGTTTTAAGATAAGCATATTTGAGGCAGAGCTCAAAATTCCATACGCTCATAAAAACGTGTATTTTCGCCAATTCGCGAAATTTTATTCGACTACGCATTAGCAATGCAAGTTTTCAGGAGAACGGATGCTAGAATTTTTGATATTAGCTTTTACAAAGAGCCATTTAGGAAAGTTGGGAAACCATTCACTTAATTATTCTCTAATTCCCTGACTTTCACTGACCAGAGGTAAGACTGAAGACCTTTCAATCTGATTTCCATGACTGTAGCAACACTGTTTTTGTTTTTAATCTCTTGATACTATGTTACAATTATCTTTTCTTTTTTCGAGATTTCATCGCCGAAAATGTGCAAAATGATATAAGTGAAAAATTTAAAGAGGGTCTATCGTAAAGTACGCGAGGTTGAATTTTCCTTCTCTTTTTAGGAAAATTTAAGAGAATTTAAAATCAAGGGCGGCGCTACACGTAATGGGGGGGGGGGGGGGTGCACTTGGGGATCGCAAACGTCAAGAAGAAATATATGAAAGTCATTAAAATTTTCATTATACGTCCTGCACTTCTGATCTGTCACTGGGTTCGGCCTCAGAAACCCCGCCCCACTTTTTAGATAGCGCGAGAATTTTGAATAATACACTTTTTTCGGAAGAGCTCGCTCAAAAACCTTTCACGTTTTAAAACGTGTAAATACTCCTTCAAAAATCATTGAAAAGTCGTTTTGTGTTTGCTCGAAATTTCATATCGAACATAATATTGATAAACAAGCTTTCACATTGATAATGATATCAATCCATTTTTTTATGGATTATGGAATCGTTAAATCATCAAATCAATAATCAATAAATCAATAAATTATCAAATATCACTGAAATAAAGAAGTAGGTTACACTTACTTTTTCAAGGATTCGTTTAGTGCCATGTTTTTGACGACCAGCAAATAATTATCCCAGGAAATTTCGTTATTAGCTACTCAGTTTTTGATTGGTTAAATCTATC
>JAUBWS010062277.1:0-15266 GCA_032270445.1 Darlingtonia californica | reverse complement strand
TAACAGACCAACGTACCGCGGGAAAATGAATTTCATGAATTTTCCGTACCGGTGCGGCGGTCTGGTACAGGCTACGTATTTCGGGTTCCATATAGTTACAGTGGTTCTACTCCCTATAGAAATTACTTGAAATAAATGATAACGTATAGTTTTGAAAATTAGGATAAGAAATTGAAAAAGAAATACTAACGTTCTGACCATTGACTTTTTTCGAATTGGTAATGACGCATAGGGTATATAAGAAACTGAGAGGACATAAAGCCAAACATAATTTACTTGTTTATCTCTCAAAACCATGAAAAAATCGTCTGTGGATGAGTGCATTTCTATCTAAGCGACACACAATTTCAGTTTTTTTTCCTCCACAGACGTTTTTTAGTGATTTTGCAAGCGGGTAGAGTATGATAGCGGTAAAAATGACCAAGCCCCCTTTTCCCATAGACCGTCACATATAGTTGAACCTTCTTGTATAACAAAATTGCTTAAGCTTGTGGTATTGAGTATTGAGATTGGCCTAGATTTGGAAATAACAGGAGGTCGTTGGCAAACAGAGAATGAAGCTGAAATGAATCTAAACAATCAAACTATGAGATATAAATGTAGTAGTAGAAAGAAAATTCATCTAAATATACAAATATTTTGACCAATATTTGCGTTGAGTAATTGAATCTAGCCTCGTACCCAGAGCCTTTCTCTTCTTTGGATACTGGATAAAAATAAAAATAAACATAAAAGAAGCCCTGGAAACGAAGTTAGAATGAACCTTGTATAGATTGGCTAGCTTGGACTAATGATTAGTAATGTTTGGTGAACTAAAAAATTAAGGGGTAACATTAAGTGAACAGCAAGTTGGAGCTAATGAAGGTTGCCTTAAATATAGTTGAAAAAAGAAATTGAGAAGAAAATTGAATTTTGTGAGAAACGATTGATGGACTATAGTAACGATTCACGCAATAAAAATCTACCTGCCGGCGAAACAAGAAAACAAGGTTCAAGCCAATGAGATAGCAATGCTCTTATCTAAAAAATATTTTTTGAACTTTTATAAAACTATTCTTGTGTATTCAATTCTCGGATATTTTTTGGCAACTCATTAAATACTGTTAGCACATCATTTTGAAAAGTTCCGTTTTCTTCAGCAAATATATCTTTAGGCCTTCGTCGCTCGATCTTTTCCTTCTTGCGATAACTTTTTTTCATTCGTAGGTAGTCAGGCCACGAGAGATCTATTTCAACTCTTTGTTCAATCTGTAACCATCCGAGACTCACCACATCGTTGAGACTGGCGTGTCAGCGTAGAACATAGCTAGAGGCGCAGGTTTGTACACGATTTGTACATAAATGGTTCGTTATGCTAATATAAGATGACTATGCTTGTTCTGGACGAGGGGTAAAGCTATGGTGTACGAGATTTTTGATTTTTGCCTTTTTTCGTGATTTTATCATTAATTTTGATTTTTTTGTGATTTTTTGTGATTTTTCTGCCGAAATGAATGTGATGTTTGAATTTTTTTGTGATTTTTTTCGAAGTGTACAAGATTTTTTTGAGTACTATATTCCTCTGTTCTGGATAAATTTTCAGTTTATAAGTTATCACTGTACGATATGCTCAACCTCGTTCCCAAGGTCTTTAACGGCTTTTCGATATTATGGTAAAAAGATAAAGAAGACCTAGGAACAATAGTTTCGATTGCCTCCCAGTGGGCAAAAATCGTGATGAGACCCATGTGGCGGAGTGTTTTCTTTTTAAACGACACGCAGGATTGTAGTGGGGTTGCTAGGGGAGCAATAGGATAGGGCTAGTTCTAAAATGGTAAAAAGGAAGTACCAGATCAAATATAAATTTTGGATCAATTTTTTATCAAATCGATTAAGAAATTTTCTATTATTTCCAGTTGGTTTTGAGCTTGGTATCTCATTATGCAGGGATTAAGAAGAAAGATGCTTTTTGTTAAGGAAAAACTGTTGATTGATACTGTTTTCCGCGTACGGCTGTTTATATTACAGTTACAAAAAATTCGTTGATGAAAAACATTGTGTAAAGTGAATATCAACCTAGGTGTTTTTTTTAAGAAGCTTTCTCGTCGGAATCAATTTGCCTTAATTAAAGGATTTAGTCAACTAGTGAAATATTTTTAATTAAAAATTAATAACTATGAAAACAACATCCCTACTGTTGAAGATATATGAATTTGCATAAGATATATCATAGCGACTTGAAAAATTATCATTTTATCAAAGCAGTCATGTTTCTTTATTACTTTTCTTTAAAAATAGAAGAACAGTCTGAATCTTACACCTTTTAAATTATTTAGCAGGTAAGCCAAAAAAAAATGAAAATAAAAATTACAAAATAAATAAAGCTATGGATTTTTAGGAAGAGCCTTTTAGAAATAATGTCTTATGCTTATTTCCGATCCATTCTGTTGAAGAAAAGACACATAAGGAAGGAAAAGATGTTTCACTGTTTTAAACTTGGATTTAGCATGAGGCGTTTCTAAATGAAGTGATACATTTATTACTACCGGGTGTCCCAAAAAAGCCTATTGTAAAGAAAATGTCATGAGAATTCATCAAAAGCAGCGCATCTCAAAACAAAGGATAAACTAAAAGTTTTCTATGCTATTGCTAATGACACTTTTACGAGAGGCTACATTTTTTGGGATACCCGGTATAAGGCCACAGGGTATCTCAAAAAATGTAGCCTATTATAGAAATTGTCAGGAGAATTGATCAAAATTACCGCAAATCAAAACAAAGGAATAACTGAAAATTTTCTATATACAGGGTGTCCCATAAAAATGTGGCCTCTCGTAAAAATGTCATTGGCAATAGCATAGATAACTTTTAGTTTATCCTTTGTTTTGAGATGCGGTATTTTTGATGAATTGTCATGACAATTTTACGAGAGGCCACATTTTTATGGGACACCCTGTAGTTAGTAATGGCATTTTTACTACGGGCTACATTTTTTTGAGACGCCCTGTACAGAGAATTCATGCCTTTTGTCATCAGAAGTCAATAAAAGCATCGTAAATTAAAACTTTTCTCTACCGTTGTTAATGACATATAATGGGCTAAATATTTTTTTAGACACACTGTATATCGGGTATCCCAAAAAATATGTAGCCTCTCGTAAAAATGTCATTATCAATAGCATAGAAAAGTTTTAGTTTATCCTTTGGTTTGAGATGCGGTGCTTTTGATGAATTCTCATGACATTTTTTACAAAAGGCTACATTTTTTTTAGACACCTGGTATAGTACAGGGTGTCCCAAGAACATAAGCCTACAATAGCAATTAGGCTTAAAATCTTTTCTTATTTGAATGCTTTTTATATTCCCTTATTCCCATTTGAACAAAATATTTCTTAATGTTGTTTTTATATTGCTTTTGCCAAAAACACGTCGAAGGAATGCAGAAACAAAATATATTTTTGATGTCGACATTAATTTTTCCCTGATTACTATTGTAAAAGGTTCTAATTGATCATAAATTTTTTGTGTAATGAAATTTCAGTTAAAATTTCGTTTGAATTCCCAAATATTAAAGATTTTAATGCGGTTTTAATATTAGTAAATAGACCTTGTCCTTCTCCTTCGTTTGATATAAAAATTATTTCATTTCGAAAATAATTTCAAACGCTATTGTGATTAATGATTTGGGTAGCCTTTCTTTTGAGACACTGTAAAATGAAAACAATAAAAAGAATAAAAAAATAACACCTTCGGCAAAGGCACCTTTCTGCCGTAAATGTAAACGATTGCCAATTAAACTAAATCAAAATATTTTGTTGTAGCTGTAATTATTTCCATTTCGGGTCTCAAAGACAGCTTAAGGTTTTTATTGATTTTGTTGTCCCTTACTAAATCTAACCAACTTTCCATGTTAGACTAGTTGGAGAGAAGGGTACTGACCTTACAAAAATTAGCTGATATTAATTGCCCAAGGTTCGAAACCCTCATTTTTAAACAAAATTTACGTAAGTTGCAAAATGAAAATTATAATATCTCAATTAACTGTTTTCTTGTGTTTTAATTGCAAATCGGTTACATTTACATAGCAGAAAGATACTTTTCCCAGGGTGTTAATTTTTTGGCCCTAGGATGAAGTATTTTTCATTTTTTCAAAAAAAAGTGAAGATTTTAAAAAGGCTACGAGACTGGAATCTGGAGTCAGCTTGAGAAAAGACCGAAATTCTTAGAATCCTATTGATCAGATTTTTACTTTTGCTTCACAGGCCCCCAGTGGGCAAAATCGTGAAAAACCCATGCAGAGGAGTGTTTTCTTTTCAAACGGCACGCAGTCCTTAAAAAAACACTCCTTCACGAAAGGTTTTTACTGATATTGCCCGCTGGGTCTATAACCCATAAACGCCTGAAAATTACCTTCAACATGTTCCTCGTATCCATTTTCTGATAAAGAATGAAAAGAGAGCTTCCTTTCGATATCAAACTTAACTCATTTATTTCTGTTAAATTTAAAAAAAAATCTCTGTACGAAGAACAAATTTCAGATTTCCTCATCCGAGAAATTTTAATGAGAATGAGAAGAGGCTGTACGAAAGACAAATTTGAGATTTCCTCATCCTAGAAATTTTCATGAGAACAAAACGAGACTGTACAAAAACAAATTTAGAAATAAGAGGAGATATTATCTCAAGCTATTGAGGCTCCAGTAGCTAAGAGAATTTTTAACCAAATAGAAGAAACCAGACATTTCTTATGTGTAATGTCAAAAGAAGAAAGGAACCACAATTTAAAAACAAACTCAACAAGGTTTTTTGGTTGACTCAGAAATAATTTTGTGTTTTCCTTAGAAAAACGTGACAGAAGAATTAGATAGAGAACAGAAGATATTGTTAAGTTTTCTTAGGTTTTAACACTATGAAATATGGGCTCTGACATATTGTCAAAGCTACTTCATAAACCCTTTAATTGGCGGAAACCCTCAAGTTACTCAATTTATTGACGATACGCGTATACAAGTCCCACTAAGAGTCTAAAAATTACGAAATTTTGGGTTAAGGTTGCAATTTCAACAAACTTTGGAAAAAGTTTTGAAATCGTAGAGAAAACTTTTCAAAAATTATCCCACTAAGGGTACCGTCGAAAACTTGTAAACATTGTCAAAAAATAGTCTCTTTAAGGGTATGGTTTTCGATCCTCGGGCAGCATATACACGGCAATTTATGAGTCTAGTGACCCCGCCCGGGATCTACTAAAAAAATTTTTGGCAATCGTTGCTAGGCATAATCTTTTTGCTGACAGGCGACCAGGCTCTCTACTGCATGATTCACATGGAAATCCTAGGTCCATACCTAGTTTGGTGCCATAAAACCTTTTCTAGCCATGTCCAGTTACTGTGAAATTGACACTGAAAGGGTTGAATATCTTTAATTTCTTGTGTTTAAACCAGAGGCTATCCTAGCTAAATAATCTCATCCCATCACATATTACACATTCTTTTGAGTCGTCATCATTGGACACTTCACGAAAACAGAGAGAGCTATATAAAAATATCTAATTAACCTATTGTCTATTACGGTGAAGTTACTCTATCCGATAAACCGTTCCGGGCTTTTTTGCCTTCCTCTTGGTCTATCGGCAAACGTCCAAAGGTAAGTAATTTAGAAGCCTAGAAACTATAAACATTAAACTTCGATTGTTAAAGATAGTCAAGCTGATTTGTTAACAGTGCACGTACAAAGCGACGTGATTGACTCTTTTTTCATGTTGTTCTAGTGATACTATTGTTATGATAAAAATAGCTACTGCGCATGCTCCGTATTTTACGATTTTGACATACTCTGTTTTGAACTTTAGCTGATAGACTAGGAGGAGGGCAAATGATAGACTAGGGTGAAGTGAACTGCGCTGGAAATTCGTGTTCATGTTTCCTGAATGGAGAGAATGGTATCACTCACAGCGCGCAAAACATCCGAATACGGGTCCCGTATATTACCGTATATGTACTAATATCTTCCATATATGGTAATATACGGGACCGTATTCGGTAGATTTTTCAGCTATGCTACTATGGCACTTTTAAATGCCTCAATACTACTGGAATTTTTTTTGACATTTTAGATGTAATCATTTGATTTTAACAACTTTAATGATTAAGAAACCGAGTTTAGAGGGCCCGAGGGGGAGGGGTCGGATTTCCGATCGTGCAATTTGGGTCCGTCGTTTTGAGAACAAGACCCAGACAGTGCGAGTGTCTAAAAGACATACCCTTAAAGTGCATTGTTAGTAGACTTTTGTACCCTTACAGTATGGAAAAATAGTCATACTCTTTTTTGATTGGCGGTTTTAAACCCTTACAATGCATTTTGTCAACGTGAAAAATATACCCTTAGGGGCCGCACATACCCATATGGAAAAACATATGAAAAATATGGAAAATATGGAAATATGGAAATATGGAAATATGGAAATATGGAAATATGGAAATATGGAAATATGGAAAATATTGAAATATGGAAATATGGAAATATGAAAATATGGAAATATGGCCGCACATACCTATATGGAAAAACATATTTAAAAAAAACGAGCCAGCTCGGCAAGTTAGCCAACCCGTTTTCAACCCGCCTCATATAATCGAAATTTATCTTTTAGGCACAACTCTGCAAGAGTCGAGCTATCTCTAAAAATAGATTTCCCTTTAAACGAGCCAGCACCGAGCCAACTAATCCGCCTCACACAATCAGGCCCTAAGAAGTGCTTTTTGTATGAAAGGTGACGTAAGTCTACCATCAGGAAAGAAAGGCAATGAAGTCATTAAGTTTTTCATGTCATCATTTTTACTGATGAATTGGAAAGTTGGAAGCATTTTATTGTCTTTTATTGAATCAACAAATCCACGAAATCTTTTAGAAACTGCAGCTTGGCCCCTCATTTCACATTTAAGCCTGAGTTTACTCAATATTAACGTTCTTGGTTTACATAATTTCAAACAGAAAGAATTTTTATGGCTATTTTTATGAATACTTTTCAACGTATCCAAATTTATGAAATGTCTATCTATATAAAACCGCATAAAACATTGAAATAGTTCGAAAGATATATGTATTTAAAACTCTAAGCTACTTGTTTCCGGACGCACGCTGAAACTTCTGGCGTCCTTGGAGCCCGTAAGAGTATGATTTTTCACCTTTCTGAGTCCCGCCATGGGTCGCAAAATCACACAAAAGTTTAAGTTCAGTCCCTCTAAGGGTTGTAATTTTAATAAACTTAGAGGTAAGTTTTGAAATTTTGGTTGTTGGAAAATAGTTTCTGTAAGGCTAGTAGTCCTTATAAGCTTTCCGACCCTCAGACAGCACATGCTCTAGAGTACCGAATAATCTTCCCCAACCGATTATTAATTTTGAAAAATTTTCCTCCTGCCTCCCGATTATTCGGTACTCTAGAGTAATTGAAAATTTCTAAGACTAGTATCCCCCGGGGATCTAGAGATACATAAAATATATACCGTTTTCCTTACTTTCAAACCCTGGTGGCACGTAGTGGTGGCTAGTAGTCCTTATAAGGTTTCCGATGGTACGTACTTTAGAGTACTGAATAATCATCCCCAACCAACTATTAATTTTTGAAACTTTTGCAAGCCTTCTGGTAGCACACATGACGGGTGTTAAATGCTCATATCTTACAAACTAAACATTTTCAGACCATGGAACCCCAATTTTCTAAACTTAACGTTCAATTTAAAATAAAAATGGCTTGTTTTCAAGCCCTACCCAGATGAGATATCTCGCACAGCGAGGCAACGCCCGAAATTTTATGAATACTTTTTTCATTCAGTTTTCTTTGACATGAAAGGGTTAACGAGTCTGATACTATGTATGCTAATTTTATAATATCTCACCTCGCTGAAAATTGATCAAATTTGGGCGTCTCTGAAGATAAATAAAATCGATATGCTGTGATTTATGGGGCTTTTTAACACATGCGACGGTCTATGGGAAAAGGGAGCTTGGACATTTCTACCGTGACCATACTCAACCCGCTGGCAAAATCACTAAAAAACGTCTGCGGGGGAGTTCATTTCTATTCAAGCAATATGCAAATTGCGTGTTGCTTAAATAGAAATGCACTCCTCCACAGATTTTTTTCAAGATTTAGAGAGGTTAAGAACTAAATTATGGTTGATTTATGCTCCATTTTCCCGTAGACCGTCACAAAGAAGATATAGGCTAGTTTAATTTATTCTGAACCAAATAAATTTCCATCTATGATTAATGATTAAACTAAATTCTCGAAATCATGACATTTCTCTATTCTTATCATTATTACACTAAAGTTATCCCCGTATTTTATCTATTCACAAATCAATTTACGTAAGATGTATGGTTTTCATAAACAAACGTTTCTTTTGACCAACAAAATGACGTAACAATTCAGTAAGTGTAATACGTCGCTTTTACGTTAATCTAACGCTCAAGCGGCCTCAGTGACGTTGAAATTGCGTTAAGATAACGCCTTGAATCGAGAAAATGTTGAATGGTTGGTTTCGCATGCGTGTGAAATAATATACAGCGGTTACTTATATCAAATTCGTCGTGAGCATGGTTTTATCACCTAATTGTCCCATGAGAGTTATCTGTCCTGATGTCAAAAGTGTTTGTTGGTATGTATGCATGTGTGTATTATGTGTTATTTATTCAAAGTTGACTCAGTACAGATATAGCTACAAGCTAATTAATGTCAACTAATAAAGTTTGATTTCCGAAGTAATCTTTGTACAGCGTGTTTGGGAAGTTGAAGCATCGAGAAAGACTTTTTTCTTGATTATTCAAATAAGATTAAGAGAGTTCTGTACTAAATAACAAAGTGTTTATATCATAACCAAGCTTTACAGAGTAGGTAGGATATGTATTACGTTTCAGTTAGCGACTGAATTTATGACAAAGAAGATTCTTGATGGATATCAGAGCGCTTTATTGCTTGGTAGATTGTGCAGAAATTATATTAAAATGAGACTTTAACTATCAAAATTATGAGCAAAAAGAACAAAAGTATATATTTCTTAACTCGACAAAGATGGTTTGCTCTGGTTGTGTTGTGATGAAATGATATGTCACTTTTTGAGGTGATCTGTAGTTCACAAGAAAATTATAGATTGGTTTTTGTTTCAATGACCATTTTTTTGCCGTTCTTTAGAAGGTGGTATATTTCATCGTCTGTTATTGAATCAACAAATCCAATCAAATAAAACTTTATAAAAACTCGAGACTGGTCCAATTTTATTTCTAAATTTGCAAGAGAGATGATACTGTAGTTGTTATGATAGAGTGTATCAAACAATGTGAAACAAAAGTTAACAAGTAAAATGTACTTCACAAATTTCATATAAATTATTGGTAAGGACGGGCTTTTTTTTCTCAGTAAACTAATGTATTGTCCATATCATGAAATTGGGCAAACTTGTCTTCTTCGTAAATATATATGGTTTTCATTTGCTTCGACAAAAATTTCTTTTGTGTAATAACTTCTTAATAGATCTTTAAAAATTCGGAAACACATTATGCGCTTTATAACTCTTACTCACTCCGCCTCTTAGAGACCGTTTGTATATGAGAATTTCATTTCGGGTTAAATGAAATTTATTTTAAAAGTTTCGAAACTACCCGAAATGAAGTCATTTAGATTTAAAAGACAGATATGAAATTTCATTTTGGTGTCAAAGGAAACCCGTCTGAAGTGGTTACAATTAATGGCATTGTTAAAAAATATCATTTCACCCGAAATGAAATTCTCATGTAAACGGCCTCTTAATCTTTTATAAAAATCACATCCCTTAAAAGATGATAAAATTCTTTTAGGGAGGATATAATGTGTATTTGATATGATATATCTGTATTTCTCTTCCTTTCATTTTGTATGCACTGTGGGACATAAAGGTATGACGTAAAGTCGACTGAAGATTTTAAATTCTTTTGTTACTTGTCGAGGACTAAATAATATTTAACTAATGTCTCTCTTTGAAGATAAAACACTGTAATGCAGTGCAATGAAAAAGGTGCGAAAAT
Organism: Darlingtonia californica; assembly: GCA_032270445.1. Taxonomy (NCBI): domain Eukaryota; kingdom Viridiplantae; phylum Streptophyta; class Magnoliopsida; order Ericales; family Sarraceniaceae; genus Darlingtonia; species Darlingtonia californica. Next base: position 5,233 of record JAUBWS010062277.1, on the reverse strand, counting down.
ATAGCTGTTTTGTAATGTACTACAATGTTGAATACCTTCAGCATCTGATGATATAAGTTGACTCTTTTTCAATAAAATCTCTGTACCGGTATAATGTTTACTTAAGCTTAAAATTTGTTGATGTAGTGCGCTATACTGAAAAAAATCTTTCTACTTTTAATATTGTCAGCTATCCTACATACGGTCTAAAGTTTATTAATATAGTAGTTTTTGATTCTCTCGCAGAAAGCTATCTTGGAAAAATGTTCTTACTTTTTAATCTTGAAAGTTTACTTAATAATGAATTGATAAGCCACTTGGCAAGACGTCTGCGAGGATTCGAATCCAAGACGCAAATGCTGTCTTCTAAGTATCGACATATATGTCAGCGAAAATATCGAAAAAAGAACGTTTGTTACGCCTAGAATAACAGCAGTTACGTTCGGTAAGGACACATTACATAAACCAGTCATTCAGTTACGAGACTGTCGCCTTGAAATATGAGAAATATGAAATATGAAATAATATATGAAATTAATATGAAATATGAAATTGCATTTGCAGGTCTACATCAATGAATTACGTTGCCAATTAAGCTTCGTGCTAATTTGGCCTAGGCTTAACAAAATCAATTTGTTTTAACAACTTCAACGTTAAACTTTCCAATTTTGATATTTTGATTGTTTGGAATTTGAAGAAATATAGATTTCTAAGGGAATCAAATTTTAATCGTAACCTTTTCGCCTTCATGGTTGTTTTTCCATGCAACAAGTGAAAATCACATTCGTTAATCTTATCATTTCCAGATATTTAAATCTCACAAGATCTATAAATTATTTTAATCGAAAGACTTTAGTTCAGATACCCTGTAGGTGTTTCCAGGGAGGAAGGATCCCTACTTTTAAAACAGATCAAGAAGAACTGCAGTTTCGATGAACCACCCTTGGCAAATGAAGACGATTTACAACAAAAGACCCGACCCCTCTCTGCTTCGTAAAAAAACATTAAGCCTTTGATGACGTCAGGGGAGCTGTGAAAAACTTGATCATTTTTTTAATGAAATTTAACGTTTATTTACGGTTTAAGATTTCATTTCAACTACAAAATCGTACGTCTCCAGCTAATTGACTCAAACGGGCGCATTGCTGATGAATTGGTGTAAACGTTTAGAGAGAGAGGCTTTATCAAAAGTAAGAGTCTATGTTTTTCCTTCTTATTTAGATCAGTTAAGATAACTTATGGTTGTGGTTTCGAGAAATATCAATATAGTGTTATATGCATAAAAATATTGAACGAAAATAGACATGTTAAAATGGCACTAAAACACAAATTTCAATAGAAGAAGTTGTAAGTAGAATAGGCGCTGGGGTAGAGTCTTAGTTAATAACATTAAAAGTTTATCGTTCGTATTCAATGATCCTACAAAATCTCCTTTCCCTCAAATGTGAATATTTTGTTAATGTATTGAATAATTTCGTTATGTATGTTTTCAAACACTTGGGAAAAGTCATATCCCATTGGCCTATGACAAGATCTGAGTTTAGAGAATGTTAAAGAGTTTCTTGAGTGTTCAAGAACAAGGGAACATTTATTTATCATATGTAAGTACTGTATGTAGTTTTTAAAAGATATATACTGTATTGATTTATAGTTTGTTTTAATAGCTATTTCATTGCCTTTTTTAGAAAGTTGATGTAATTTTATTGTCTTTTATTATTTGGACAAATCCAATCACCTAAAAGCTTGTAAAAACTTCAGTATTTGCAATGTTTAAAGGATACAAAGAAAGCTGACATTTCAAATGTACGTCGTGTGCAGCTTGCTGGCGTCAGCATATACTTTGAAACGTCGAATTTCAGAATATTTCATTGTAAAGCAATATCTCAGAATACAAAAACAATTTTTTCAATTTTCGCTGTTATGACGCACCATTATATGTGGGCGCTATCTTGAAAATGTGATGTCGTCACAAATTCTGTTGATGTCATTAGGACGTACTTGTGAGAACGAACAGTCTATGAAAGTTTCATGGCAGAAATAACACCCAGTGATAAATTTTAGTAATTAGTGATTGTAAAGGTTTGTTTCGGTAGCTTTTTTACTTTGGTAAAGACTCTTTTTAAATACAGTAGACTCTCGATAAGTGGGACTCTGGATATGTGGGACTCCATCGAATCTCTATAACAACATTCGCTAAGTGGGACTGCTAGCTTCGGTTCCTTCAGAGCATATTTCATACAAACCACTACGGATAACTGGGACATTCGTTAAGTGGAACCACTTTTTATTCATTATTCAGTCCCTTCGGGGTCCCACTTATCGAGAGCATTGTGTACCCGCAAAGTATTGATGAGCCACATTTCCTAAAAACATATAAAAGTATTAACGTTTATTTGAAATTAATATTCAACTCAAGACCAAAAGCTTTTAAGCTATATTTTATATAACAATACTTAAAATTGAGGATAAAGGAAAAGGAGTTGCGGAAAGAAGTAAACATTATAAATTTTCTCTTCAATTTTGTATATTTTCACTCCTGGTACTTTCGACTCTTGTCGCAATTTCAGAAGGTCGCAAGGTCAGAAACTTAAAGATGTGGCTTCAAAACGAATGAATTAACTGCTAAAGTTTCATAGTCATCTACTTTTTCTTTCCCAACAAATACCCGTTTCCGCTTAAGAGATATAATATCCGCCCGCGCGTCGACGACATTTTTTAAAGGGACTATGGAACAGTCTTCTCAAAGGCGCCAATTGGTTCAATAATAAAATTCACTATATTATGTCATTAATATGAATTTTATATCAAAAGGGAAATATCTCTAGAAAAGTATATTTCATCTGTTATATCTAATTAAATTACGTTCACTCTTAAGTACTGCAGTTAGTCTATCTGATATACCGCTCCTGACTTTTTTGCCGTACACCTAGAGTGGAATCCCGATAACTCGAACCTTCGATAGCTCGAACTTTCATTAACTCGAACTCATTTGATCAGTCCTTTGACGCAGTACCTCGATAACTTATTACTCTTTGATCTCTTGGAGTTTCGAGTTATCGGGAGTGTACTGTACTATATCGTCACACGTCCAAAATCGAGTATGACAAAATCGTAAAATTTAGAGTATGCGCAGTAGCTACTACTAACATATTGATAGAATCATGCAACGATAAGAAAAAGAGCCAATCAGCATGGACTATTTATAGTAATCGAAGTTCTATGTTTATAGTTTCCAGTCTCTCAAATTTCTGACCTTTGGACGTCTGCTGATAGACCAAGTTTAGGGAAAAAAAGCGCGAAACGGTTTATCGGATAGACTAAACTAAAGTTTGCTGCTCGAAAAATAGTTGATTTACATGAGACGTCTTCTTGAAATATGAGGCCGTTTACGTGAGAATTTCATTTCGGGTGAAATGAAATTTATTTTAAAAGCCAGGACTCGAAACTACCCGAAATGAAGTTATTTCGGTCAAAAAGACAGAAATGAAATTTCATTTCGGTGTCAAAGGAAACCCCTTAAGTGGTTACAATTAATGGCATTGTTAAAAAATTTCATTTAAAAAAGTATTAACACTTTCAATTAAATGCAGTATTAAACATTTGAAAAGTACAGTGTGTATTAAAAAGACTTATCCAGCACTTTTCAACATTTATTTCTCAGCACACACTTGTCAAATTATTACGGTTTTTGTGTCATAGGCAATCGTTTCTTCAGCATTTTCCAAAAATATAAAATTTCAAACGAAATAACAATTCTTCTGAAAGTTATTGAAAAAAAAATTATGCTTTAGATCATTATTTCCCAAAAGATCAATTTAAACGGCCACAATACAAAACATTTTCAGCACAATAAATGGCTACTTAAATTTTATCAATTTTATCAATTCTTTTATTCTCCTCTCAAAATTCGTATTGGACAGTTTGACGTGACAATTTCTGGGAGAGTTAAGCACACCAGAGGTATCATTAACAAAGTTAAATAAAGTTATTACCCAAACAAAGTCAATTAAAGTCGTCATAATTTTAGCTTAATTGATCTTTAAGGAAATAATGATCTAAAGCCAAAAGTTTTTCTTTGATACATTTTGTAAGAAATTTCATTTTGTTTTAAATTTTATATTTTTGGAAAAAGCTGAAGAAGCGCTTTCCTATGATATAAAGATCGCATTAATTTGATAAGTTGTAGAGAAATAAGCTCTGAAAATTTTTGGATATTTCTTTTTGGTACACACTGTATCAGTGTTTTATTATCGTGTATTATTTAAGCGTTATTGCGTATATATTGTAGTTGTTGAATATCAAACTAATACCATTCTCACACTCGTATCTTCACATCTTCACTAGTAGCGATTTCTAGTTTTGCTACGGTCAATTACTACACACGTCTATCTATGCCACCTTTATTTTGTTTTCGTTTGTATTTTGATATGTCACGTCTCTAATACCTACACCAGGGGCGGATACAGACTCTTTAAACCACCATGTGAAAATTCCGAAGTCTTCCGATTTTCTGATTAAATTTCCCCGATTCTTTCCGAAATGTCTATAAAATTTTCCCGATTTTGGTAATTTTAGACTATTTAACTGTGTGAAATCACAACTTTCACATAGCCTCTATCCGCCCCTGAATATGGTACAATATATGTACGTACATTTATGTTATTTTACATTTTCTTTTTCTAAACAAATATCCATATGTACTTTTTGGATAAGGAAATATAAATGATTATCTATATATCTATCAATCTTATCTAATCACTACCATTGAATCATTAGAAACACTTGAAAATTGCTGTTTTGGCAAACGTGGAGTAAACTTGTTTTAAAGATCACCAGTCGTATCTTAGCCAGGTCCTTTCTGCGCTCACCGAGGTTGTTGGGCTAAATACGACTATAAAATAGTCAATAGCGTTACAGCATGGTGAGCGGAGCTATTCTTAGTCTATCAAATAAACCGGTATTTCTCTCTTCTTTACGCAGTAGTCCAAGTATCGGTAACTTAACAGACGAAAACAGTAAACAAAGAAATTCAATGGTTATTAATATTTCAGGCTTATTTGTTTGAAGTGCGAAGCAAACAAAGTGATGGGCTTCGTTTGTTACGATGCTAATTTTATCTACTGTGCTTGCTCCTTGAATACTTAATAATAATAATACTATATAAACATAATATAATATAATATAATATATAAGTATAATATAACATAATAATAATACTTATAGAGATGTCCGCCTTTTAGGGTGTCCGCTTTAA
>JAUBWS010062266.1:0-15268 GCA_032270445.1 Darlingtonia californica | reverse complement strand
ATCATCAACCTCCGACAGACAGCTAACATCATTTTCCACTTATCGTGCTACAACGAACAGCTGGCTTCCCAAATCGTTGCCATGTTGCTGACGTCAGCACAAAAGTTGCCAGCGGAACAGGCCCAACCTTTTTTCAAACTGTTGTCTTTCCTGACGGATGTTGGGGAAAACGGATTACCGGGTTTACCATCGTTTATGGGGATAATTTTACCCGGAATATGGGAAGTAAGTAATTGGACTTGTGAATTCCGGTTTCAGATTTTTCGAATTATTTTATTGTCTTGACTTGGAACACATACTCTCAATAAGTGGTACAATGAAGGGGCCAGTGCAAATATACAGTGAATGAATAGAAAATTCCCCACTTAGCGAATTCCCAAGTTATCCAAAGTGTTATGTATTTTTTTTTCACTCTGAAGTGACCTAAATTAGCAGTCCCATCTAGCAAATGCTTTTATACTGATTTGTATGAAGTCCCACTTATCCACTGCTCCAGTTTTCGGGAGGAGCAAGCTGTACAGCGATATCTGCCCAACTGGTGAATCCCTTAAATTCTAGCTATTTCTCATCAGGTAGTTACAGCCAGGATATCCTCTGGTTAATTCCCATTCATATTGCATGAAGTTTTGTGTAAGCCACTCTAGCCTGGAACCGGATAAAAAGTGGAAATGTGAAGAAGAATTGAGTTCAACTATCAGTAACAACATTTGATATGTTTGTAGTCTTTTAGGTCCGTAGGGAAATAGAAAGTTAATTTTTATCTATTTTCATAGGCTCTAGATTTCAATCCTGTTGTGACGTTAGACTGGTTGTCAACACAAGTGTCACGAAATAAACAAGTGAGTATTGATATTTAGAAGTGGGGCATCTTCTTGAAAAAGATGAGCTTTCGCACGTTTCCGTAGTCCCCAAATTTTTACTCTTACCAAAGGGTCTTGGCGCCGGACTCTAGTACGGGTTCAGTTCATTTTGGTTTTTACGACCACAAGTAACTTGTTTCAATACCGTTCTTACAATGGATAGAGTTAACGACCCGCAAACTAATCATCTTAAAAAATCTAAAATTGTGCCTAGAAGTGAGGTCCTGGTGTAAGTAGAACCTACGATTGGGAAAAAATTCTTTATAATAATTTTTCGTTCATTTTTTTCAATAACCTCACATTTTACCTTTTTAGGCTCACCAAGCTGTTCGAGATAATATGGATAAATGGGTCGAAAGATACCTTATTGCTGACAACAGTCCGCGAGTTCGAGCTGGTAATATATATTTTTAAACTAAACTACATAGCATCACTTGATACATTTTCTTTCATGTGATGGTTATCAGCTGAGTACCTTATTAGTTAAAATAAACGCGAGATTAAATTATCGCGAAATTTTAAAGTTCTCTTTGATTTATGTGAAATTCTGAGTTCCTTACAACGCAAGTACTCTGAGAGTACCGAATAATCGGGGGGTGGGAATAATCGGGGATGGGGGTGGAAGATTTTTACAAAAATTAATAATCGGGTGGGGTAGTAAAGCAGTGCAATTTAGATGATACCTATATTTCAGGAAGTAAGCTTTTTTAAACATAAGTATCATGATTTTCTGAATGACCGTTTCATGTTGAAGACGAATATATCTTTTAAGGCAGCTCAATTCAAAATAAACAAAATTTCAAACATTTTCTTTTGAAAATTTTTTAGAGTTTATTCTTCCTGATTTAATTTTTTGTTAATTGTAGGTATGATGGGAAGTATGAAACGGGTATATCAGGAGTGTGTTCAGATCCTAATGATTTGTTCATTTTCATTTAGGTGCTTCGTATCTCCTGGTGTGTTTGGTGCCTAATAACCAATTTCCACAAGCGTTCAGGTTTGAATTTGATATAATGCTACTTTTTTATTCATCGCTTTTTTGGAAATATATATACAATTATATCACTTCCTGGCTTTTCTTTTCTTTTTTAATCAGGGCCAATCGAATGTTTGCAGCATCTCAAAAAGAATTGAAGGTTAGGCATTTCTTGTTCCCATATACCATACAACATTTCAGCGACCACATATGACAACTTGACGTAGTGACGGGATAAAAGCGATATTGAGATGTTGAAGCGACGTGTTAGTAGACCACTGGACTGCTAATTCCAATTCTGTTTACGTCAGTGGATAGTTTATCCGGGACTGTGGAACGTGGCTGTTGTTTTAATTTTCTTATGGTGTTGCGGCATTGGAAAAAGGGCTGGAAGATCAGCCAGTCCTCTAAATTGATGTAATTGATCGGTGAAAAAAAAATTAAATAATCGTTGAAAATTTGTCACACAATGATTTTCAATGTGTTGGGAAAATAGAGCCTATAGTATTATAGCGATTGCTGTAATTCCTATCACGTAGGGTTTATAGGTTTAATCCGATATATCTATATACTTACTATGATATACTTATTTACCTCTTAAAATCTTGAAAAAACGTCTGTGGAGGAGTGCATTTCTATTCAAGCGACACGCAATTCGCGTGAAAGAAGTGACCTCCTCCGTAGACGTTTTTTACCATTTTTTCCCCATTTTATCATAGACCGTCACATTTTAATTTCTTTGTTTGTTTATATATTTAGATGTCTCCAGAAGCCGAATCTATTTTACATGAGGTATATATTTCTATGCTCAAATGATCTTTCCCATTAGAGGCTTTAGGTTGCCTGGCGATGGCGAGCCAGGAAAAATTCTTGTGATAAAAGTCAGGAAGTCGATTTAATTGATACCTTCTCTTAAATTATTATGTTTTCGTCATTTAACATTTGCGTATTAATATTAGTTGGGAAAGATTTCAGCCAATTTTTTTCCTCGATTTGTTCGTTCTCCGGTAAGGTAATTGACAGCATTATCCATGTAGTAAAGCAGGTTGATAATGTTTTCTGATAATGCTTGATGATGATCTTGCCGGGTTTCTCCGCGGAGACGTGTAATTCCACAGTTTTAACTTGAAATACAAAAACGTAGAGAAAACAACCCTACTCCAATCACCTCATTATCATTTTAAGCCCTCGCGATTCCCGAAAATTCTCGTATAAAGTATACTGTCGATAATCGCAATCGCGATGACATTGTCGATGATCATTGTTGCCTTTTGCCGTCGGAAATACACCTTCCCTGAGATTAGTTTTGGCATATCCCGTCTCGTTCCCAATTAAATTAAGTTGTGGCAACTGATTGTTAATCGAACTAATATGAGAAAACAAGTATTACAATATTACATTTGGGAGTTTGTTGTCAAAGCATGAATTACATTCAAAACGAGGCGTATCATGCTAAATAATAACCTTTATGTATTCCAAGGACTGTCATTATGTTATTTTATTCAACAAGCACATAAAGTTGTTTGTGAGCTTTCAATGAACATTTTATTCTTACTAGATTCTTAAGTTCCTTTTGGATATGTTACCGAGACTAAAGAAATATTGCGGTGAGTTTTTTGGTAGACATACTTATTTGGCAACAGAAATTTCCGTTTTGATTTAACATAACTTCTAATTAAAGCCTTGTTTATGTGAGCCTGCCAAAATTGACTGACTTGGTTGGCCGGGTCAGCTCTTTTTCATTTGAAAGAATATTGTTGTTATTGGAATCTTTTGAAGAAAGAAAAATCAGACAAACAGAGCTAGCCCGTCTAACCTTATGGAATTTTTACACATGAACAGCTCCTAAGTTGGACGTTAGGCTACTTTACATCTCTCTGCAAAATTTAGGTAATTTTTGGAAGGATTTGCAAATCAGACTAGCTGGACGTTGCTTTCAAGTTTATGCGCAAGCCACACAAAGGAACACCACTGTTTGAGTTACCTGTGAATACTTTTCTTTTTTTCAGATAAACAACAAGCGAGCACAACAAAGCTCGTTAATTATTTCACACTGCTCAATTACTTTTGTCTGTCGAACGAAGAAAAATCCATAGTGAGTTTTAGATGTTCGTTTATCAAATTTCTTCAATAATTAGATATTGCAACTTCAGTTGTGAAATTATTAGAATATGTGAAAAGAAAAGGTTTGGCTTGGAGTATGAGAAAGTCCTATTTCGCATTATTCGAGTTTTCTATAGGAACGCTTGTTACAAGTGTTTGAAGAACGACAAATCGAAACAAAATTTTGCTTGCTTAATCAAACACATGTAACAAGCGTTTCTATAGAAAACTCGAATAATGCGAAATAGGACCTTTCTCTATGTGCTTGGGAAGATTTTAGTATCTAAGCTACTACAAATCTTGCTAAGCATTTTTTGATTTGAAAATCGCTTTATGATCTTAACGCTAGAATTTACAGCCTTTTAGGCTGTTTTTTAAACCTAAAAATGTCATTGAGTACTCGTTACTTATTGGTTACTTCTCGTTCTATGTTTTAGTATGTATGTTATCCATATAACGAATTTTATTTTATGATTATCATAGTTTACTCCATTCAGCAATGCATTATGGGAGATATATCACCCGTTGATGTCTGAACCAGATATTCCAGTGCATTTCAATAAACAGGTATGTTTGAAGGTTCAATCAGCCATTTCATTTACCCATGTCGTGAAAACTTCGCTAATCGCAGCTGTGAAAATCTTCGGTAGACAAAATTGTTCGTTTGACAAAATTTCCATTTCTTCCCTTGTCCAATAAGAAGGAAATGGTGGGGATTGATTTTAGGATCTAATAGAAGTTTGGAAGAACGAAACATCGAAAATATTTATGTGGAAAAATCTGAACTATGTGTTTGGTGAAATTGCAGAATGCAAGATACGCACTAGATTCAACTTTCGAATTTAGACTGTGTCAAAATAAGTCTGTAAAAACAGTTTGAAAAGAAGTAAACATCCATTGAAAACTATTTGCCTTGATGAACCGGAAAAAATTACGAGATTTTTCTATGGGAAATTTCTAGTAAGGAGAAACTTCGTCCAATTATATGTTATTATATATAGGCTTTGTTGATGTTTTGGTATCATGCGTGTGAAGGTTGTGAGGAAAATGTGAAATTCATCACAGAAAACGAAGAGGTTACTTCAAATATAGCCTACAACTATATACTGTAAGTACTGAAATCGTGAAAAACGCATGTGGAGGAGTGTTTCTCTTTAAACGTCACGCAGGATTGCGTGCCAGTTAAAAAAGAAAAACACTCCTCCACATAGGGTTTTTACTAATTTTGCTCACTGGGTAGGTTTTAAAGGAGGGGTACTTTTGGGGTGCGTTTACTTTTCTGAGAGTCAAAGAGGAAATTTGATTTGTATGTTTTTGTAGGAATAAAACACTCTTAACATTTTTTACTCCCCCTTTTGTTCTTAAAATTTCCAGTAATATTCAGGGCTCAACCCATACTATTTTAAAGAGGAAAGGTGAAAACTTCTGTCAAATCAGTGCAATTCACATAAATTCTGGTTCAGCACATCAAACAAGTGGTTAAATTCATATTTTCGAGGTTTAAAAGTTTCATTAAAGAGAAAAAGTGAAAACTTAAAAATCCGTCAAATTAATGCAATTCACATAAAAACTGGTTCAGTACATCGAAAAAGTTGTTAATTTCATATTTTTATATTTAATGTCCTCAGAATTTTACAACATTTTGAAGCTTTCGAATTCCATTTCTGGACTACGGAACGACCAAACTATATAAACTTTGGTACCAAAAGAAAGCTTTTTTCATATACTTTAAGAAAATCATAGGTTGTAATTTGGATTTGGAGTCGTCTAGGAGATATAGGAACTTACAGGCATAGCGGCATCTGGAGTACTTTGCTCCCCTATGTATACGTGATTCGGCCTTTACTTTACCTTTGCTTTACCGTTAATACTGTATTTTATATCATTATTCATGTGAACGGCATTGTCACCCTGCACTACTTATCGTATCTGAGGAAAGAATTTACTTTGCTATAAGAATGATACTAGGCATCATTTGTTGTAAGAAATACAAGAAGTGGAACTTCGAATTTCCTTCCTTTTTTAGATCAAACGACGACCAAGAAGTCATTTCATTTAACAATGCAACTCTACCATTATACTATGGTATCCTTCGCCTAGCAGCTTCGTATTCAATTGATTTCTGTAAAATGTTGTCAGTACATCCAAACATTAGTTGGGCTTTCGAACACCTAATACCGAGAGCGAATCACTACGCGCAGGTAAGATTGTTATCATAACATTAACATTTAGGAAAGTTTCCATGTAAAAAGATGTAAACGTTAAAATCCTCAGAATTTTCACATGAAATTCAATAAGATATATTTCTGAAAAATTCTTCTCATTATGAAACATTTACAAACAGATAGGGTCTTATTGTGAATGTATTTACTGAAACCAAAAGTACGATTTTAACGAAACTAACGTTTGTAAGGCGCGTCCAAGATTCAGCTTTCGATTTCGACAAATCCCTCGTTGATAAATTTGCGAAACTCATTAAACACGCATTACCTTATTGCTCATTGGACAGAAGATGTCGGACAAATTTTTCGACGGACAAAAGTGACGAAAATGCGATTATTCAAAAACATTATTTTAAATAAAAACCTTACGAATCATAGTGAATGTTTTCAGACAATAAAAAGTTGGCGTGGACAAGCCTTTTTCGTCGGTCAAAATTTTGCCACTTTTATCTGACATTTTTTTGTTCGATAAGGTAAAACTGGAAGAGTAGTTAACGCGCTGAACGCGTGGAGTCCTGACTTTGAATCCTTTGTGAAGCTTTCGGTAGTGAAATTTACCAATGACTGTTAGTTCTGCATGGTTCCCTGAGGTGTTTCTTGAACGACAGGACCCTCATTGGTAGCAGTTCACAAAGAACAAGAGGCTATCCTAGATAAATAAGTAATCACACACCTGGTCTAGTGGCAGACGCATTGCAAAACCATAAAACATTGATTCATTATTTGATATTTTCCCTTTTTTCTATCAAAAGACCGTAGACGAACTGCTTCAGTTGATTCGCCTCTTCTCTGGTCATAACTACAAATCAAAAGATGATGTTGCATTTGCTGTCAAATTCCGAAGGAAATCCATCGAGTTGTTTTGCACTTGTATGGACGGTGGTCACACTTGGACTACTCTAGTTAAGTAAGTTTGACCAAGGATCATTGTTTAGATAAAGTTGAGAGACACTTATAATCTCCTTTACTGACCAAAATGTTTTTTATACAAGGTTATATAGAATACCGATAAAACTTTCCGTTTCGTGCAAAATTCCATTAAATGGAATTTGTTCTTTCGGATTCCTGAGACTGAGGTTTTTTAGATAATGAAATTTTCTATTTTCTATCTATTTTTCCATACAAGCTTTTTACTTTACAAGCACCAAATTTTAAGTAACGCCAGCCAGATTTGGCTTTTATTCCTGAAAAAAACTCTGAAAGTAGATTGTTTGTGAAGATGACACAAGAAAAGAAATCATCAAATATTGCATTTTAGCGGTATCGGTAATGGGTGATATGTTGAATATGTTATGAAAATTAGGTTCGACCTTATGCAACAGAGAGGGCCACACAAAATTTTGTGTTGCTGATTTTAAAAGCGTGTCTTTCGTAATATGGGCTTAATTTCAAGGTCTGAATAAAACTATACTAATGCTAATTATGTTGTTATTATTTCCTAGTATTTTGAAATTGTTGATTGAGTCTGAAGAAGATTGTATCCATGTTGCTAGTAGCAACGGATTAAGCTGTCTTGGAGAGGTAAATTCCATCAATATAAAAACAACAGAGAAATCTAGGTTAAACTCGATTAAAACGTTTCTTATACAAAAAAGAGTACTTAACGCTTCAGATTCTAAACTCCCAAAAAAACCCCTCCCAAAAAAAAAAAAAAAAAAAAACATTCCAGAGTTGATACTACCCCCACCTTATTACAGGCACGTACCTAAAATCTTTGAAGAGTTTCAAAAATGTTCATATTAATTGGTTTTTGTTCATTGTTATTGGTTTAAAGTGAAAAGTAACGATCCCTGTGTTCTTTAAGAAGAAATATTAAAGTTTTATGTGGGTGAAGTTTTAAGGAAATCAATTTTCCCAATCCATTCCATGAATTCTAGTTAACCCTTTCGCACATAATGTGGTCGTTAACGGCGAAAATTGAAACCACAAGTAAAGTTTCAGTTCAGTGATTCCGAAAAGTGAGGCTCGCGCTGGATTCAGGTTTCGTTTTTAGATTTAAAATTGAAACCAAAATTTTGTGTCAAAGAGTTAATCAAATGGAATTTTTGCTCACTGTGTTGCAAGTCTTGTGATTAGTCAAACCGTTGTGTACAGTATGTCATTCTCTTGTTTAGGCCTTTTCTACACTACACTTAATGTACCATGAAGCAACTGCCTGTAATGTTACACCTGATATAATCGAGGTCGTTAATCTGATGCATACCATTATTGGCTGTTGTCATAGCAACTCAGAAAACAGTAGTAAGTTTAACGCTCTTGTCATTTATTCGTAAAATTCGAGAACATAATAGATCGGCGTATAGCCTGATGTCCAGCATAGTCTAACTTTCCCAAGCTGATCGCATATGAGTAGAGAGTCTTAATTTCATGAAAAAGGTTTTCCCCGCCGATAATGTTGGAAGTGACTGACTGCAAGCTAATGGAATCAGTTTCTTTTTTTGCTCCAGGAGGAAACAAACTACTCTCAATGCACCAGGAAGAACGCTTGTACTTCTCGAAATTCAAAAATGTCTTCAAATGTAACATACGAAAACTTTCATGGGTTTTTATTGCATCTACCTTCTACTGAACTTTTTTTTTTCAGCGAAAGCTCGTAAAGCGCTTCAAGAATGGAAAGATCGGACGGACATCATGATGAAAGCCTTGTCTCTTCTCAATTCCTTTGTTTCTCCAGAAATTCACAAGTCCTGTCTAGGTTTGTGCTGAAATACAATTCTTTCACTTCGAAATATTGGGCTTTTCAAGAAGCTAAATTGTACTGTTACAAGTTTAAAAGTTTTCTAGGAAATTTTACCTCCAAACCAAAGCACCCCTTTACTTTTCGAAATTAGGATTAAGATTTTTTATGTATCTTTTTGATTTATTTTTTTGTATATTTCCGAATGAGGTTTTAGGCCATGTTCACACGTTGCGGCTAGATATCGTTCGATTTTGATACCATGCCTAAGTTAGAACCGCTTTGACCTGTTCATACTGTTATTTTGCCCCGCTTACCTTAAAACTATTACATGATACTACGTGAGTTGAACAGATTTTGAAACAAACTGCATTGAAACTCAAGACTGTTCAGACTCTTATTTTCCCTCGCTTACCCTAAAATTATTATATGATACTACGTGAGTTGAACAGATTTTGAAACAAACTGCATTGAAAACTCAAGACTGTTCAGACTCTTATTTTCCCTCGCTTACCCTAAAACTATTATATGATACTACGTGAGTTGAACAGATTTTGAAACAAACTGCATTGAAAACTCAAGACGTCGGAACTGTTGTTTTAGGTGTTCACACAAATAACAAATCCGTTCAGGAATGGTGTCAATTCGCCTTTCCAATCAGAGTGGGATCATTTCGAATTGCTAAGATCTGAACATGGCCCTAGTCCTATGTCATATGTTGACTTCCTTAGTTTCTTAGCTTCTTTACTTTTGTTTGTTTTAGAACTGTTAACACTGATGTTACAAACATATCCAGAGAATTGTATTGAGGCATGTGCCCCCATCATTCATCAATCACATCTGTCGATTCGCATGAACCAAAACCCATGTAAGTTCAAATGTTCTGCTCTAAAAATATTCATTTAATATTGGATGCGTGCAGTAGTTTTTAGATGGTAGCTCGTATTAGCGCAGCTTATTTATCCTTAAAAATTAAAAAGATTTTAGAGGCATTTTTATTTTTCACTGGGGTTTTCAGTTTACCCACTTCACCAGCAGAAATGCTTAAAGTACAAACACAATATTTAGTATTTGATCAATCACCCCTTCGTCCAAAAGAAACTTTTGGTATTAAAATGAAAAAATCTAAAAACCTGGACTATAAGGTTTTTTACCTTACTTTTTTAATAACTCTATAAAATAAGCGGTTTTTTGTGATCACAGCGTGCAAAACGTTCATATATACATATATGCAAGAAATTAGTCCATATACGGTAATATATGGGACCGTATTTGGTAAAATTTCACGCTGTGGATGAGATTTGAAAAATTGGGCTGAATAGTTATCATCAACGAGCCTCAAACATAACTTTATACTGTTTAGTTATTTTGGCTATACTTACAAGGGTGAAGTGAAAAGCTGCTTCATACGACATCATGGATAAACGACCAGATCTGAAGGAAAATTTACGGACCTGGTGGGGCTCGAACCCACGGCCTAACCTTTCTAGAGATATTGCCTTGTGTTGGTTATAAAAATCGTGTACATGTATACTTTTGAAAAGCCATAATATCAAGTGCCATTTTTCAATGTTTAATTTTAGCACCGGTCGGACCATTTTTCCCAAAGATTGGCAGTCAGCAGAAATCCAGCAACCGCAAAATGTCTCGATCGAATTGTAGTGAATTAAACATGACACTACATCCGCAAATCATTGATGCCATCAAGGTAATTTACTGTGTCCCTACAAGAGGACATCATGAGCCCCATTAGAGGGGGTCAAATAGCACATCTTCATGTGATGGTCTATGGGAAAAGGGGGCTTAGACATTTTTATCGCGATCATACTCCACCCGCTGGTAAAATCACTAAAACACGTCTGCGGAGGAGGTCATTTTTACAGACGTTTTTTCAAGATTTTGATGGATAGACAAGTAAATTATGGTTGTATTTATTTCCCCTTTTCCAATAGACCGTCACATATTTAGAATATTTAGACGGACGAACTTTATGTTCTTTTATACTGACAATGAAAGATGTAACAAATTTGTGCTCGCTTGAAAGCCCTGTTCACACTCTACATCTTATCGTGCCTGGAGAACGAAAATTGTCTTGTTGGAACCTAAGGAGTTAAGCTCTTAATATTTCAGGTCCATGATGAAAATTATCAAAAGGACCTTGTGGATTATTTTGAGAGATATTACGTCTTTGTGGACAAGATGTGTCGATATGGACTCAATCTGGATCCTGTACCGCCAATCATCACCGAACTAAGTAAATATATAATCATTTTCTTTTTGGCTACTTGACAATGAAGTCTATGTGAGAGTTCCGTTTTTATAGCCCTGGGATCTAGGTCGAGTAGCGAACTAGCTAGATTTTGTGAAGACAGTTTTCTATGTACGGGAAGTACCAGGGTTCATGAAAATGAAAATCCGTGCTTTCCTCAACAAGTACATTGTGATTTTTCTGACGAATCAGTCAGTGACTGACGAATTTATGAAAAAGTGTTTTTTGAAGGTATGAATAAATTTTTTTGAGCGCTGTAAATTTTGCAGTTTGTTTACTATAACAGTTTTCGGAGAGGTGGTACATATGAATATGAATTTGAATACAGATTAGCAATTATTCATTTAAACTTCTCACTATGCAGGTTGTATGTTGGCCGTTGAAGTTCTACCTCTAAAGTTAAACCTCTTCCCTAAATTATGGCAAGAAGTTTGGAGTAAATCAAATGAGGTGAATAAATCGTATTTTGTTTGAATCTTCTACTTCCTTTCCTACTTTGGATATATTCATTCGTTCATTCATTCATAATTAGTGTGAATTTTAGTAAATTTTCCGGTTTTGCTTATGTGCGATATCAGAGCCTAACTTGTGCTTGATTTTTTTATATGAATGCTATAGCGAGTTTTTTACGTCGGTCAAATAGGTTTTTCAGTCGGACATTGTCCGATGACCGACGCTTATTCGCAGCCCTGTATATGCCGTCGTTAACTTTCTTAACTTCAGAGGACTGCTTATTATTGCAAGATCGAGGTGCTGCAATTAGGAGAGGGATTACTTGTAACCTTGAGCGAATCCTCATCCAACACTCATCGACCGGGAAACATGAACCCATAAATTGGGCTTTTCCAGAAAAAAATTGTTCACCCCATGTTGAGGATATGGACATACGTCCACAATTTGTGACAATGAGCACCCCCTGGACGTCTGATATCCTCAACATAGAGTATAAAGTTTTCTTTGGATAAGCCTATTGCCAAGTCACTTTATTGAGTACTACCAGGGACGTGACGCTCACCTGGGGTCGCATGAAGCCGAAGTTCTATACGCTTTACCACCACTGAATTCGTTGAGAAAATTGCCTTCTTTTTTAGAATCCTAAATACAGAAAATGTATACAAAATCTCTTATTGACAGACTCATTCATAGAGGTAAGAGTATATTTTTTCTTATGTGTGATTCTTCTTTCCTATTATAGTTAAACTTGAGGATTGCCTTGTTTTTACTTGTCTTCCCGAGTAACTGAGCTAAAACTGCCTTTTCTGGGTTTTGCATTTGTTGTTAAAGGCTAGAATGGATTGCAAAAAAAGACGGTCAAGTTTTTATGATTCCGATCAAAAATATGCAGAAAAAATAACTTTAATTAACATAGCTGCGACGAAGAATTATCTATAACAAGGATAAATTATATTAATATATTAAGAACCAGTAAAACACTCTTCCTTTCTGCTTTAGTTCATCACTTTATCATGTTTATCATCAAGTTTATAACTAAGCTCTTTAGTTTATCCCGATGTCAATCTCATCAGGTCTTTCTTGAATCTCATCATCTATTTCTTGAATCTCATCATCTATTTCTTGAGTATCACCTGCTCTTTCTTCAATCTCGTCAGCTATTTCTTGAATCTCATCAGTTTCTTCTTCAATCTCATCACCTCTTTTTTTAATCCACTTGTTTGCATCACGGATGCAGGACGAAGGTCCAAGAGTTCCAAAAGTACCGCTTTTGTTTACTATGTCTCTACACGTCTTGCATCTATATCGAAATCCCCAGCCGCCTTTCTTTTTCAGCTCAACGCGAATCTTGAGTTTATAGAACATGGCATTGTACTTCCGATCAGGTGCTTGAGAATTGTACAAACCTCGTATGTATAAGTTGGAAACAGGCTTTCGACAATCCCATCTGATCAACGCGTCTACTTTAATCTCGGCTTTGTACAAATTAATGAAGCCCAAAACCTTTAACAGACATAAAAGGGATGGATATTGTTGTGTATATATTGCAATGTTATAATATGTAGTAAGTTTGTTCTCTAGTGCTTAATAAGTATTCCCATTAAAGTAAATATCCTTGGAAAATTGTCTAACATCAACCCCCAACCCCTAACAGACTTGTGGGCCGAACATGACCTAAAAATAAGCAATGCTGTGTACGCTTATGGAAAAATGGTGTAGTAATATCTTACCTTGGCATTTCCTCTCGTTACTGAATTCATCTTGGTCACTCCATCCCTACTGCTATGGTTGATTGGGATTACAATGTTTCCGAATCGGACTTTCGCATACCACGGCAATTTCGGTAGCTCAATATTGATTATAATCTTCCAAGGATTTCTACAAATCGATAAATAAGCGGAGAGTCGATATTTCCCAACTTTCAGCTGTGGCGGGGTACATTTATTGGATTTGTAACAGTTCCCAACTCGATTGATAGGTAGACAGTCCAAGATGTCGATATTCTTGTTGAGTATCGCTATCCATTCGCTTACCTTCTCTGGGATGTTCCGATCGTGGAGCAATCTTTGGAGTTTCTGTTTCACTATCTTCAGGTCAATAGACGAGATATCAAACTCTCCTAGCGTTGGAGCGATGATACAAGATATCAGGAGTATCCTAAGCAACATTTTTTTTACAGAGAAGTCACCGCCCTCACTAAGCTCTTGTTTTTACTTAGTACCAAGGATGAGTTTTCAGCATTTATAAGACTTCATTCAGCTGTGGTTTAATTAGAATGTTGACGTCAATTACGGTTTTGCTTAAGGGCAAAGAATATTTACCAATCCGCAAAATGTAAACAAATAATATCCCTGAAGTAGTCTATAAACAGGATGACTAGTAGTTCTTGAATTCCTTGAATTGTCCTTGAGTTTTAAGTGGTTCTTGAAATTTCCTTGAAAACTTTTCTTGAATTTATTTACAAGCTTCATTAGAATTATTATTACTCATCTGCATTATTTGTTTATTTTGTTATTAGGTTAAATTTTGGTGTGGAAAATGTGTTGGCAAAATGCCCTCAACTTGTAGTTTCACAAAATTTTCCTTGTTTTATAATAGTAGAAATGCGTTTTTGTCTAATCTGGAGGGGGTGAAATTTTAAAATTGTTCCTGGCGAGTCGGACCCAAGCATGGTGGATCCTCCCACGTAAAAGAAATAATTTTCTGCTAAGTATGCTGCTAAACCATTCATCTGCTCCTGCAATTATTACCGAAAGTTAGTCTAAAATTAACCTTAAAATTCAAAAAGCCATTCGTGAAAAATTTCCACTAAATTTGAAGACTATTCGGCCACTTTATAATGATGAATTTGCAGATTTAGTCAAAAAGTGTGTGTTATTTTATTGATTCTTTCTTAAACGAACAATTGTATTAGGAAGGAAAATTGATAAAAACCCCAACTCGTCCTAACACTTAAGACAATTCGAAAATTCCTAAAATAAGGTACCTTTACGGCCCTTTTTACGCCGGCCCTAAATGGCGGTAATGTTTTATCTCCGGTGTTAAAAGGGCCGGCGTTATTAGGGCAAAAAGTTTGGTAATTTTCACGAAAAGTGGCGTTAGTTTTGTACCATGATTTTTCTTGAAAACAGTCTGAAGGCTCGTTTGTTTGAAGAAAAACGAATATTTATGAATGAAATTATCATTATATGATAACTATGCACATTCTATGATGGAAAACGAAGTAATAAATTTTTTCGTAGACAGGTTTTAAAAGATTTTTTGTAAAAAATAATGAAAAAATTAAATATTTTCCTGTTTATTTCTCCAATTGGTGTAAAACACGGCCCTATATGGCGTTATGCTGAAATTCGGGCTTGGCGGAATTAGGGCCGGCGTAAAAAGGGCCGGCGCTAATTAAGGGCCGGCGTAAAAAGGGCCGATAAGGTAATTAAAAGTTAAGTGTATCTATTGTATTTCAGGTTGGTATAAGAAGATCATATTTTATGTTTTTAATATTTTTTCTTTCGCAACAAATCTTTGTTTCATGAAATTTATATTAAGTTATGTTTTTGATTGATATGTTCTTGCATGGACGTAAAAAAAGATGGACGACCAACAAGAATAACAACAAGTTTTACGGCCAGTCATTTGGAGCCGTGGCCGAGTGGTTAAAGGTCGCAGCTGCGAATCGCAAGGTTCCCAGTTCGAGCCCCACACCATGAAACT
>JAUBWS010062255.1:0-15268 GCA_032270445.1 Darlingtonia californica | reverse complement strand
TCCGTCCCATTCCGGTTCCGTCTCATTCCGGTTCCGTCATTCCGTCATTCCGTCGTTCGGCGTTTTAGTACTACCCGATCGACATTACGTAATGTTATGCCGTACTATTAAAGTCGCGGAATGTAAACAAACTTGGTTAAATGGTTTGGTGGTTGGACTAAAATGACATATGATTTCTTTTTAGGACTACAAAGTTATTGTTATTGAACTGTTATAGATAATGGTCCTGGAAAATATATTGAATATTTATGAATGTGTTGTGAAATTCAGGAAAAGTCAAAGCTGGTTTAATGTCTGGATGATATGACACAAGTCAGTGAAAAGTTTAATTCATTTCAAATATATTTCAATAATTAGAGTGACTAAAATGAATCTCAATGTTGTCGTAAGGTATATATATACATTAGTTGGGTAATATATCTAGTTTGAAAAAGGAAAATAGGGTTGAGGAAAAGGTTTGGAGTTTGAGATGGCTATATATGTATATTTATAATTATGGTTGTAATAACTACAAGAAACATTTTTGCAGTGATTTCCCCAGAAGCCACATTTTGTGCAAGCACCTACTTCCAAAAAACATTTTGACGTGAAACAAAATTGCAAATTTGTATACAAGGTTGAAAATATTGACAAACAAATGACTTTTCAGTGAGATGAGCTTATTCTCTGCCGTTGTATAGTGGTTAGAGTGTTCGCCAACGGTACGGGAGACCCGGAGACTTCAATCCCAGGTTGAGTCATACCAAATACTCAAAAATTGGTACTTGATGCCTCCTTGCTTAATACTCGGCAATATAAGGTTCAGATCAAGGGCAAGTGTAGCAATCTAGGGGAGAGAGTAGCACCCTCCCTTCCACCACGGTGTTGTAGCTAACGAAAAGTGAGCCTTCGAGTCCCCTCGATTGCAGTCGACCAACTTACTTACTACAGTACTTACTTTCTGTGGGGTGGGGTGGGGGCAAGGCATATTCCTTGCCATAAGAATCCTACACTAGACATGTCCAGTGTTTTCCGGCATAAGTCTCCATTTTATTTGTGAAGAATACACTAGACAACTCTGGTCTCTTGATGACTCCAGAGCAGAAGACACCATACACCATAAAGTTACTTCCGACTTGTTTCTAATCAACACACTGCTAAAGGACCCCAAGAGGAACTCTGAACAATGTTTGAAGTGTTCTGGGTTGTCTAGGGCTTAAATCTAACCTAAAAGTTTTCTGTTATGAAAGGACAAATTCTCATTATTAACAATTTTGAAGCTCAACAACAAACTCTCCACATCGTGTTGAAATCACATCCCTCGTAACGATGATGTGGCCTTGCAGTTAGCGAGCTGGGCTTGTAAACATATGTTAGGTGGTTCAAATTCGACTTGAGACACCTTTTTTTTTTTTTTTTAACTTTCAAAATAAGTGAACGTAACCTTTAAGACAAATTTAAAGATTTTACCATGATTTAAATCAAAGATCTACAGCATCCCGATAATCCATACAAGTAGAAGAAGACCCCAATTTAGGGTAACTTGTCACTTCATTTCTATCATGTGCTTGTGGAGACAAGCATGCACAAATAAGGCCACAAGTAAAATTTATAATCAAGATTTTTTCAGGGTCAAGTTCAGTACGAGCTTGCCGATAGTGCTTGCTGATAATACAACTTAGCAACTTGCAATCTTTGAAAGCTTACAGCTCTACGATTATTCAAGAACTGCAAGGATAGTATAGGATACAATATTAACTGTTTTTGAGGTCTACACATAGAAATATTGAGCCAAAGCCAAAGCAGACAGACTGAGCGTGCGCGTATTCATTAACTGGTATTAACTCTTTCGAAACGTCAAAAAATGGTGAGGATTTATTTAAATTTAGACAGAAAGGAGATTTTCAAACTGTTCGCTAAATTTGAATTAAAGTGACTCAAGCCGGATTCATTTCACCAAATATATGTTTACAAGCCCAGCTCGCTAACCGCAAGGCAACGACGCCCCAAGATGTGGAGAATTTTTATGTTGATCTTCAAAATCGTTTTAAATGAAAATTTGTCATTTCATAACAGAGAACGTTCTTTTCAAAATATCAAAGCATTGGCTGGGGTTGCACAGGGGTATTCTGTTTAGTAGTTAGATTCAGACAGTACAAAAAAATTCTCATGTATTTCAGGTCCTGGTGCATAGTCTTTTTCTAACTACTTGACACTCAGAACATTCTTGGATGTAATTAGGGTGGTTTGGGTGCATCAGCAAGTTCTAATCTCTTTGCCAACCTGTGCAGGGTGGTTCGTGGTGGCATTTGGGGATGTTCAGGGGTGGCAAGAAACCATAACCTACAGTATGAACATCCCCAAACCATCCTAAAAACCCCCAGACAATTTTCAGGGTTCGAAAATGCTTTATTAAAGGTCCTGGGGAATAATAACATCTCAGATTGTTTTTCTTCAACTGTGTTGTTACAGCGTAAGCAGGACAATCAGAATATAAGATTACTTTGGAATGGACCTAACAAATATTTTACAATGCTGGGAGGTGTTTGACACTGTTTGGCAAAAAGAATTTCCTTAAGAACCTACACCAGACAAAGTCCAGTTCAATTCAGCATAGTGACTGAATTTTCAATTGCACACACCAGACAAGAACATTAATAGCCAGGTCTCCTGTGCCTTGTTAGTGTCAACCTCAATTCAAGATGATTTTTGCTGTGATTGCACCATGTATGAATGCTCCTGACAGTACATGCGAAAGCAGCTAACGAGGCATTTTTGCAAAATATCTGTTTGAAAGGCATGTTTTTCGTAGAAATTTACTTGTGTTCAGAGAATATTTTGAAATCTACCTTGTTGGAAAATTTGATGTGTTTGTTTGGCCGAAAATTTTGTGTTCTGGGACAAATTGATGCTTTCTAGATTTTTTTTGGCTTTTCTGGGTAAAAACAACAGATATTTTGTGTTTTGAGCTCCTACATTTTTATGTATTCAATCTAAAATTCTAGTCTACTGGAAAATGCGACCTGTTTTGAGGCCATTTGATGCCTGCTAGATTATTTTTAGATTTCCTTGATAAAAAGAACAGATATATATTTTGTGTTTTGAGCTCCTTCTTTTTTATTTTTTGGAGAAAAATATTAGTTTCCTAGATTTTTTGAGGGGTTCTGAGATTATTTGGTTTTGGCTATAGATTCCTTGTCAAAGTGACCTTCCTGGAAAAAAAGAA
Organism: Darlingtonia californica; assembly: GCA_032270445.1. Taxonomy (NCBI): domain Eukaryota; kingdom Viridiplantae; phylum Streptophyta; class Magnoliopsida; order Ericales; family Sarraceniaceae; genus Darlingtonia; species Darlingtonia californica. The sequence continues at coordinate 12,063 of JAUBWS010062255.1, read as the reverse complement.
CAGATATTTTGTATTTTGGGTTCGTTGGATGCTTCTGTACATGGACATAATATTAGACATGATAAGTCTGATAGATGGGTAGGTCTGGGTAGATCTCTGTCAGGAATTTCTGTGCCCTAAGTTATTAATTTTTAGATTATTTTTAGATCTTTAGATTATTTTTAACTTTTAAATTATTTATTCAATAAATTAATATGTTTTAGATTTGTAGGATTTTTATCATTTTCATTTCTGTAAAACTTTATTGTAGAGTTTGCGAGATTAGGCTATTGAGCTGTACGCCAATATATCATAGAAATAGAAATAAAGTTGTAAGGCATCTGGTATGGAATGTTATTGCTACCTACACACATACATGGTGAAACTTGCATGTATTCATAACAAGATTTGTGCAAGTCACACCCAGTGGCCAGTGTGCTACAGGGAAGGGGATGCCAAAGAATGCAGTCTGACTGTATCTTTATTTGTGATGTTCCACAGGAAAAGGAGGTTCGAAATTACCGGTAATTTGTTTACCGGTAAATTAACCAATACTTACTGGTAAATTACCAGTAAATTGATGATACTAATGGCAAAACAAATATCAGGAAAACTATGTTGGTAAAATACCAGTGAATTTATTGGTAAAACCAGTAATTTTACCAGAAAAATAATTCAAGCCCCTTTTTCAGCTGTGGAACAACACATTTTTATACATCTGGCTTAAAAATCCTTAAAAATGTATAACAAAATTATCTGATATATATTTTAAACATTTTATCTTATCACCCCGCCTCATAGTAGGATTTTGTTGGTCCCTGGGGTTAATTTGTTATGGGCTATTTGGTCTTACGGTCTCCAGAGGTTTAGAAAACCCTCGCTGTATTTTCCTCCATGTCATGATAAAGGTATTATTTTCTGGTTTCCATCTTTAATTTTCTTCCATTGTGTAGTTAAAGTTTAGGGCTTAATTAAGTCCTGTGATGTTTGCATTCAGATTTTTCATGCAGTATGATCTAACAATCTATATGAACTGAATCCTTACTGTATATATGGATTTTTTGGTTTTTGTATTGTGTCAAATCTCTTTCATTGATGGTATTGGCCTTGTTAAGGTATTTGTTAAATTTTTGGAGGCCGTTGTAACAAAAGACTATAAATATATATTTAGATTTTAAAACATCTTGACAAACTTTTTAATAACCATGCTGGTGCTTTTTCTTCATTTGACAAAAGGTTTGACATCCTGAAAAATGACTTAAGTTGAACCAAGAACTTCTTCTTCTCATTTCATTTCATACCTTCTTCTCATGCTCCAATAGCTATCTTTCATATACTAACATATTTTCTCTCTTGTATTGGTAATAAATAGTAAGTTTAGTGGAGTAGCGACCCGCCACTTTGTTTGGTTGGTAACATGGCATAGCGACGCATGTGAGACTCATCTGATGGTAAGGGTGAGTGATATTGTGTTTTCCATCATTTCACTTGCCATTTAATCTTTCATACCTCTATTCAAAATTCGTCTGTTACACTTCTATGAACCTTTCGTTTTTTCTACTTCTGCTCTAATTTTGTTTTTCCTATTTTCATTCTATCAATCTTCTATCATTCTATCATTCTATCAATTTTAGCTTCATGATCTAAAGTGGTAGTGGCATCTGATCAATGCTGCTAGATAGCCAGATCCTCAAAGTTATCTCGACGTTAATTCCCCCAAATAACTGATATGGTCAACGACCAATGATCCATGATATCAATTCACCATCTGATTAACTCTTCCATCTTCTGTCTTCTCTTTCATCTTCTTACTATTTTCTGTTCACCTTCCTGGTTGTTTACTGACAGTCTGTACTTAATTGTATGGCGCTGATGGCAAATTAACGTTCTCCTCTCTCTCTTTCTGGGTATTTGCTGGCAGTCTGTACTTCACTGTATGGTGCCGATGGCAAATTAACATTCCCCATCTTTTTGTGGTTGGTTGCTGACGACCTGTACTTAACTGTATGGTACTGAATGCAGATTTCTTCATCATATTTTCCCCTTCTCTTTTCATTCTTTCCTTTTATTGTTTCTTTCTTGGATCTTTTTTGTAATCCTGAAGTGTTTCTTTTTGCATTCTCCATGTTGATTATATATCGGATACTGGCACCTTGTACGTACAGTATGTCCACTGATTCTAAATAGTGGTCAGCCTTCGGTAAAAGTTGGTTGGAAACAAGACACAAGTCATTCAGAAAAAAATTCATCTAAAGGTAACACAAAAAATGGACTAGAAATTACTTCTTCATACTACAAAGTTTACAGCATTTTACAGATGACAAATATTTCACGTACACAATACTTAAAGTTTCATTGTATAGATGCTCTTCTTATCACAATTTTATTTTCATAGGCTAAAAGTCATGACTTCCCTCTCTTTCATTTCATCAAAACCGTTGAAAATTTATTTTTCAAAACTTTTAACTTTTTTTATAGCAAAGTCCTGCAAAAGTATTTTGTCAGTTGCTTTAAGGCGGAAAGAAAGTCATTAATGTTATTAAAAAATCGGTAGCTATTTTCGTATTTAATTGAGATCTGGCTAAACCTACGTTGAAAGATAATTGCGTTGTAGTTCACCCTGTTCGTAAGCACCAAAATTCTTTCTTATTTTTTCAAAAAAATCGCAAATCTCAAAGTGACCATAGATTGATTGAAGTATAAAGCCGACAATTTTTGTTTTTATTCATACTAGTTTTCTATACTCAACAAAACTGTATTTTGATTTGATTTGAAATGAACCACTGTAGTGTACTTATACTTTAGTTCATATCTAATATTTATCCTTTCCCTAAAATCAAAAAATTTAGAGATTTTTACCTCGGTATCATTGTTATAACAACAAGCCATCCAGGGTCCGAATTAGAGAAGATATATAGCTTTGCGAAAAAAAGCGCGCGGCGGAGGCGAAAGTTTTGTTGGGTTTTGCGAAGCATTTCAGTGAATTTGCGAAGGAAATTTTTAAGAGTTCTTGCGATCTTAATTAACGTTATTTATGTAGTTTATAAATGCTTTTAAAGAACTTTGTTCTGCTTAAAAATTGTTGCTGAGTAAATTTTGAATAAAGAACAAACATTCAGCTTTGCACTTTTGCTGTTTTTCTTGGATGAATCTTCGCTGAAACTAAACTTAACAGTAGACCATCATAAAAATTTAAAAAATGAGGTTATATCTCTTGGATGTAATTACCATGGCAATGGTATTTGAAAAAGAGGCAAGATATGTTGATACTTGTATTGAGAGCTATTCAACAACTAACCCTTAAAGACAGTTCATGACCGCGTGCACTGCACCAAGAAGTGTTATTGAATGGTGCATGAGTCACGGCGCTCCTAGGCACAGACCTAGGCGTTCCAGGCTATAAACCAAATTCCTTTGATGTCGTGTGACATGGAATAGCTCTTGCGTGTTTATTTCTTTGTTAAATGGCCAATTGACACAGGAAACTAAAGTGTATTTTTATTGCATATTTGTATGTTTTGTTTATATATATATTATTTTTATGTCTTTTGTAAAGACGTACGCATTCATTGTAATTATTACCTTCATGTTTTCTAGAATGAGAGCCAAATTGTAATTCTGAATCTTATAGAAATATATCCGTTATTTTATCATAAAATTTGACAGTTTCCCGTATGCAGCCTTTCTTATGTGCGGGTTCAACCTGCTTACCAACATTTAACGCCACTTTGAGAATCATTGTAAGTTTCGTGATGACTCTGACAGTACTACTTGATAACGTATCAGTTGTAGTCCCATGGTTGTTTGAAATCTCACCTAATCTTTCAATAGTAGTATGACATTTATCAGTTTTTAAATTCTGAATACGGATTCAAATTCCGAAAATGGTCTTTTGGCATTGGAAATTTTAACATTTTAAATATTAAATTGAAAAATTTAATGGGAAGACGCGAACATTGATTTTCGTGAATTTCATGAATTTCAACCCGATCCGCGAAAATTAGTGGTCGTGAAATTTCTTCAAGACCCCAATTCGCGAAAAATGAATGCTTGCGAAACTTTTTGAGAATATTATTCTCGCAAAATAATGTGTTAAGTATATAATTCATGACGAAATTACGTCTTCCATTGAAAGAACTTGCTTTCCGTTTCGTTCAGATTTTGAAACTGGTTGATAAAATACTTGCTTGCTACTTTTTGTATGTTTCTCTTATCCACCAATTTGTGAAAATAAATGCTCGCAAAATTTTTCCTTTTTCTCCAATTCGCAAAAATAAATGCTTGCGTAATCCATGATCTTAAGGTAGCTATTGGAGCAAAAACGACAGTTACCTAAATGCTTATTAGCATGTACAGATGCTTTTTTCCCTATTTTTTGAAAGGGGCCTCTAAATTTTATAACTTTAATCTAATGAAAAATTTGTTTCAGTCTTTTGAAGTAGAAAAAAAAACAAAGTAAAAACAATGGAACCACCTAACGAACCACCACCATCTTATGATGCAGTAATTTCAGGAGGATACATAGATGCACCAGCAAGCCAAGGGACTCCCTACCCTCCTTTTGTCAATCCGCCGTATGCACTTGAAGGAAATCAGACGCCATATAGTATAGAGCTCACAAACCAAGGAACCCCTTACCCTCCTATTGTCAACCCGCCATATAGTATAGAGCTCGCAAACGAAGGAACACCTTACCCTCCTATTGTCAACCCGCCATATGCCCCTGAAGGAAATCAGCAGTCTTATGGTAAAGATCTCACAAACCAAGGAATCCCCTACCCTTCTACTTCACCATATGTAGGTGATGGTAATAATGGAGCATCATTGTTGACAACTCCAGCTCCACCAGCTTATCATGCAACACAAGCAGATAATACAGTGTCTATCACGAGTAACTCTCCACAAGAGACAACTGCAAATGAGGGAAATGACAATACCAACAACAATGATGGTGACGAGGATGAAAATACAGGTAACTAAAAATTCTTCCTTGTATCCTAACACATGCACATATACTTGAAGGAAATTTATCAACTTTCCAGTACCACAAGTACCACAAATTGCAGTAAATTCAAGCAAAGAGAAAGACATCAGATTGTAATTTTAGCAATCTCAGCAAGATATTTTTCCCAATGAAATGGACCCATGACTGACTGAAATTTGATTAACGTTATTGCTTAGGTTGATTTAAAATTTATAAATGGAATGTCTTTGTTTTCTTCGTAATTCACATTTCAAAATTTGCAAGTTGTGTTTATAATTTTAATTAGCTACTCCTCATTCTTTTAACTTATGTAATGGCATGTTGGCTTTCGTGAAATTTGAGATTAATTAAGTATGATTATTTCACCTCTTCATTTTTTCATGAACTGATATTAGTGAGGGTACCTCAGGGCATCATGCAGAAGTGATTAGAAAAGTTCACTACCGAAAGCCAGGCAAGAAAGTCAAACTCTGGAGACCAATTTACGCGTCCATCGTTTAACAATTAGTCCATAGCCTAGAAATCTAAGCTCTGATCCTTTCTTGCTATCTTTCTTCTTCCCATACTTATATATTGACATTTGCAGGGGGCGTTTACACGTCAAATCTCATCATGGGATGAAACTCGTCCCGGGACGAGTTCATCTCTGTCTCTAGTCAAAGTTCTCGTACTGTTTACACGTTTTAGGCGGGATGAAATTTCGTCCCGGGATGAACTCATCCCGGTCCTAAAGACAGGGATGAAATTTAATCCCGGGATGAGATCGAGAAAAAAATACATGTAAACATTGAATTTCATTTCATCCCGGGATGAAAAACACTTTTTTTCGTAGATGTCGAAGTTCATGCACACGGTAGTGAAATATTGCTAATTACGTCCCGGGATGAAACTCACGTATAAACATTTTTTATTTCATCCCAGGATGAGATTTCATCCCGCTTGCGTGTAAACGTAGCTTTAGTTACATTGGCCTTGGCAACTGCCAATTTTTGATTGACAGCTAATTTCATAATTAGCATAACTATGAAGAAAAGAAAATTTATTAATACTGGTAACCTTCAAAGTTGTGTGTAGGAATAATAGCAGCCATTGATTATAAAGCAGAGTTTAATTGCCTTCTGTTTGTCTGTATTTCTCGCCATCTTTGTCTGTTTTGATTTTTTACTTGGCGGGCTAATCTTTTATACGATTAATTTGCAAAAAATATTAACCAATCACAAGCGCGTATTCTGAACGTTTATTTCCTGAACGGCCAATGTACCCTGGTGGATATTTTCCGCAAAACTGGCAGGTTTAGCTGGTTTTCTGGCTAATCAGTCCATAACTCCACTGTTATATCTAAGGTTGTAGTGTAGGTCAGGAGGAATGATGAAAAGTCGTTAAATATCATTTCTTTTTACATCAAAATCATGCAAAAGGAATTTGTTACAAACAGTAATGTTAATATAACTTCTGGATATCACCTTAATATTAATGTTTGGTTGATGAGAATCGATGCTCCTCTTTTATTCGCTTGTTATCCTTCATAATTTTGAAAAATCTACTCAACCTAAAAGATAACTAAAACTAAAATTTCGAAGACTAGCTCATTATTGGACTAAATTATTTTGTATTTGAAATATCATTTAATTCTAATTATCATAATTCGTTCTTTCCTGTTATAGCTATTATTGACTGTATTGACTTTGCTTTTGATTTTCAGGGGGTGGAGCGTTTTGTTGTTTTTTTGTGTTTGCTGCTATTCCCGTAGCCATGATGATAGTAGGTGAGTTAACATGCTTTTTGCTCTTGTTTTTCTTAAACTGGGATTTTTCAACATTGACCCTTATAGAATCTCGAGAGAGGTTTCTGTGTAGTTTTTATAACATTTCTTTTTTTCCGGATATCCTCCTGTATAATGAGCAGTTTTGCTTCAGTGCTTGCTCACATCGATTATGATCAGGTCGATAGTCACTTGAGTCTTGGGTCTATTCTTACTAAATCATGGACTAATGGACATTCTCTCCCCGTAGATCCCCCCACCCCCCACTATTGTCGCACAAGTACAAATAAGCTGACAATGGTACAAAACATCAGAACAACCCATCTCAAGTCGGATTCTACAAGTTCTGATTATAAGAGTATTAATCCTGCTGCTCATATTCTGCACAACTTAAGACGACACGCGACAGGGAAAATGGAGGGATACTATGCCATTTTATGTGGGTCACATCTATCTTTGGGGGATGAGTGTCAGTTGGATTTTCAGCAGGCCGAAAATTACTGAATTTCGTCTTTTTTTTTCATTTCAGGATTACAGAATCGCAATAGATGTCCAATAGATGATCGTATACCACTCTACTTAATTGCAAGTGGGGGTACAATCACCGCGGCATCTTTTTTGATTTTCTGCGCAATTTCTAAAAAGTGGACATTGGAGACGATGATGTATATTATCGCTGGTATGCTTTTTATTGCTCATTTCGGTTTGCAAATATGGGGAAGTTATTTAGTTTTCAGAAAATGGAACGACTTCAACTCAGTGAAAGAGTATTATGAGGACAGTGATTCTGATATGGATCTGTACTACTGCAATCCAACGCTATTTCTATTTGCTTTTTCTATGTTGATTATTTATTGGATTGTAGTACCGTGTTTGTATTATTCATCTAAAAGCACCTCATGATATGATATAATATTAAGTATATGATTAATATCTATCAAAATCAATTATAGTGCAGTTTATTTATAAGATCTAAAGACACAAAGATTAGAGATACGTATTGGGCTTTTCCAGAAAAAATCTGTTCATCCTATGTTGAGGAAATAAACTTGCTCGAAAAATATCAAAACCCCTTGGATGTCCAAAAATAGTACTTTAACCCCTGGATTTGTCCTACTTTCGCATTTAGACCCCTTAGACATCCAATTTTTGTCAATTTTTACAGGTAAGACCCCCTGGAAATCCGCTTTTCAGCAAAGCATCGCCCCCTGGATGTCCACAATTTGTGACAGTGAGACCCCCAGGACGTCTGATACCCTCAACATAAGATACATACAGTTTTTTTCTGGAAAAGCTCATTGCATATTAATAATTATATATTATATGATGTATTTTTTTATTTGTAATGTATGATATGAAAACATTAAATTATGATAATATAAATATATATTTGATCTTAAGAGAGGTTAGGATAGAGAGAACGAAGTTATGATTTGTTTACAGAAGAATGGTTTTACCCATTGAAAATGTTCATTGATCTTCTGTATCCTGATTGGTTAAATTCATGGAATCTTCTTTGAAGTCGAATGATTGAAAACCTTCATGATATTAGCTTGTTGTTCCTCAGACGTCACTTTTGAGAATAATCAATATTTTGCTAAGGTTTAGTAGTTTACAGCATTTTAACAATATTTTTTAGAATTGAGTTATAAATGAGAAAGAATTATGTTACAATTGCGTTCAAAACGGTATACAATACATGAAAACTATGAAAATAATTTTCGTAGTAGTTTAAACCATTCTGAAAGCTCAAAAACTCTGTTTTCAAAAACCTGGCAAATTTAAGGAGCCTATAAACGTAACAAATTTTGATATATACTGCTGCGTTGGACGTTGATTTAACTTGATAGGAGCCACTATATTTTATTCCGTTCATGGACTGTATATCTCTTTGCTTTATTTAGTATAATCTATATTTTTGTCTTTTGTAAGAATATTCACATACACTTGTATACCGTCATATTTTCTAGACTGGTACCAAGCTGTCATTTTGTATCTTCTGGATATTGATCCGTTATTTATTTTTATATGTTGTATTTAACATTCTGTCGACAATTTTTGACAAACCTTTCTTAGGTCTACATTCAGCACAATCGACCTTTATCGGAACTGCCCAACTAGCACAAGACCGTCGTTTTGACTCTGTCAATATGTGTCAGTAAAATTGATCGCAATTCCCACTTTGAAAGAATAATTGCTTTAGTCGTATTTTACTCGCAAGGGAATTGAACTGTGAACTCCAGTTTAAGCGTCCAGCTTTTCTTTTTCGGTTGATATGGATTATTTTTATTCGAAAATTCTATAAATCTCTATAATTATTTTGATATATATCACCTTTTTTTAAGTGGTTATGTATATATATAATTTTCATATTTAGATCGATTGTTATATATTCTATTATTTAAGAATATTTTAATTATATGTTCTGTCATCATTATAGAAGTATCCTCCTTGCCTGGAGACTCAGAGGACTTATTTTCTTACTAATGATAGTTTGTAATCATAATTGCCTGAAGGAGATAAGATCATCAAATTTAAATCCTTGCAAAATAAAGATATTTCCAAAATTACAAATAATCTATTTGAGCTATCTGGTATTGAGCAGGTGTGTTATGCCGTAAAAAAGGTATAATTTAGATTTTTATTGTATTAAAACAGCATTTTCATTTTCATTTTATTTTGCAGGTGATATATTGGATTGCGGTAACGTGTGTATTTACGTAAAAAAGAAGATGAATATATAACTTTATTGGTAAAAAACTTCATCGGAGTAAAATTTCGTCGAAAAGCGTTCGCCTTTTTGACAACTTCCTTTTTTTCTTTTTATGATTAAGAACAACTTAATGACGTGGATGACGTCAAAATGTTTATATGCGACCTTTAAATGGTAAAACCTTTATCGGAATAACATTTCGTCGGCAAAAAACCTTCGCTCGCCACTTTGTGACAATTTCTATTAGTTTTTTTTTATAAATTAAAATCGGTGGAAACGGTGCTAAAATATCACTTTTTGCAAAAGAAGTTTTTTCTGATAAGTCGCATCACAAAATGATGTTACAGTATACTCGTTGTTCTTCGAACTACTTTAGGCGTAGAAACTTTCGCAGACAGAAACTTTAGCCAAATTCGCGAAAGTTTATGTCGCGAAAAATTCTAAACCTTGTGATTCGCAATTGTTTTTCCTTCGTTTCACGATTTTTTATGCTATGATATTAGAATAATACGTTTTTACGTTCAATCATTGAAAATGTTGAGGCTAAATTTTGGTACTTCGCGAAAGTTCATGCTCGCAAAATTTTCTGATATGGTTAACTCGCAAAATGTTCGGGAGATGCAAAAATTTCGCGAGTTTTCCCACTCGCAAAAGTTTCTACGCCTAAAGTAGTGTAATGGTAACTGGTGCCCATTCGAATAGATAAAACCGGTCCTTCCTGAGTTGTTTAATTGTGAAATCCTAATTCCGTAATATAGTAACCTGCCGTTAATTCGGATCCTCAAGGAGAATGAATAAAGTGTCCGACTGAGCGAATGTCCGTTTAATATGAGTGAAAACTAATAAATTTTTTATTGTTGTTAAGTAATAATGGTTTAAAAAAGACTTTAATGAAAGTTTTCTAAATATTGAGTTTACCATTTTTTCAACAAAATTGTAGAGAATTTTTTCCATATCTGATGTTTTTGGCAAATCAGTCTTTGATTGCAAATTTCACGTCTTTATTCTGTTTTCTGTTTGGTTTACAAAAAAGATTATTTCTTAGCTGAAAAATCATATTCTGCAGTAACACTTTAACAATACAGTCGTTTACAAAAAGGTATACTCAGCTGACAAAGCTTAATGGGGCTGAAACGCGTCTTGAGTTCTATGGAAACCATAGCTCTCGAGCTAGTTAGGTATGTGATTGAGAAACACTTTGTAAAAGTAAGAATTCATAACCCTAGACTGATTTTTCTTTTTTTGGTTTGACTGACTCAGACTTGACTGATTTTTTTAACTTTTATTTTTTTTTAATTTTTAGAGAAGAAATAAAATGATAAACAATAAACAATCAAGAAAGTAATGAATGGACTTCCACCAAAAGAACCATCACCTTATGATTTGGTAGAACAAGTTACCCACCGTTGCCACAACAGATTATACCATTAACTAATCAAGAAACATACCCCCTTAACTATAACCATATGTTGCTGAAGGGAATCAATTGTTAATAACAACTCAGGATTCACCAGCTTGTATTGTAACAAATGGTAGAAAAATTCTTTTTGACTGATCCACAACAGATACCTTCAAATACTGGGACCATTAATAGCGACAAAGACGAAAATAAGTCACTAGGTAGCTATTTTCTTTTAAGCATTCAATTGACAGTTCAATGTCTTTACTTCCTAAAGAAAAAGAGAAAAAAAAAACGTTTGAATCATGAGGGTGTGCAACATTTTAGATGATAGGATGAAGTACTTTTTCAATACATGCATCTTTCAAATGTTCAAAATTTTGTTTTCTTCATATAATTAATTGTCTAGATTGGATTCCGACAAACGAAAAGACATGTTTGCAAACATGATACCTTTTGAGTTTCAGGATTATTATTTAAAATTTAAACCTTACAAAAAACTGAAGTGTCGATTTTTTTCAGGAATTTTATAAACCATATAATATTTCATATTCATCAAAGCTCAAAATTCTCTGATAGTGATACACGTTTTTCGTGCCCACATGCCCACATGCCCTATGCGCCTTAGTGCTCTACGTGTCTTCGTGCCCTACGTGCCCACGTGCCCCTACGTATCTTACGTTTCGTTCCCAAGTGAAATTTCAGGACCAGAAGAAAGTTTTTATAACGGGAGCAACAATATCATCATCTCTTCAAGCCGAATAACGTTAGATTGGTTCGTTATTCTACAAAAGAAGTCTAATTAAGTGTAATTTTACAACTATATGTCTTTAATCTGTTTAAAGTTTAATTTATTCGCAGGCTTATTTTTACTTCCTGTTCTCTAAAAACTAAATAGAAAAAACTAAATAGACAAAAGAAATATATAGTATTAAGAGTGCTAAACTCTTTTCTTCAGTTGTCAGATAGCAAGCAATAGAAAATTAATGACAAATACAAACGAGCACGGAAAACAAGACAGCACTCTGGACAAAACAAGATCGGATATATAACATGAAAAGGATATAAAGAGTAGTGATAGTGTAAACAAACGTAAGAGTAGATAAGACGCTAGTAGTACGAAGAATGTAATGAGTAGAGCTAAGGCGTGACAAATTTAATTTATTGTTCTACAGGCAGATCGTAAGAGAAATTAGGGTCGGCCGGTCGGTAAAATAAAAATATTT
>JAUBWS010062244.1:0-15271 GCA_032270445.1 Darlingtonia californica | reverse complement strand
ACGCCGGCCCTTTTTACGCCGGTCCTTTTAACGCCGGAGGCCAAAAATTACCGCCATTTAGGGCCGGCGTAAAAAGGACCGATAAGGTAATATCTTGTGAAATTTTCATTTTTAATTATTCATTTTCAGGAAAATATGCTTCTGGACGAAAATAAGGTATGTTCTAGCATCATGCTAAAAAGACACGCATGACTTTTAATATTATGTAAAGATTTATAATCCCGCCTTATATAATCTGACTGTGACATGATTTTCGGTGAAAGCGTCACACATGCCAACGCAATCCTTAGCAGAGATTTTGAGGCTTCAAGTTACTGCTCAAAGTAAGTGTTTTGTATTATGTTTTCTATATTATAGAATATAAAATTGATCGACTTTGGATTGTCTGCAAAACCTGAACATGGTTTGAGAAGTGCACTCAAAACAAGAGCTGGGTCTGCACTTTATGCTTCACCAGGTTCATTTTCTTATCATTTGAATTAAAAGTTTGTCTAATCTTGAATAGCTTAGACTTTTTTTTGATCCTCCCATTTATTTAATTCTCTCTTGTAAGCCCCCTCAAACATTGAACTTTTTCAGAAAGTTGATTAGGAATTGACATAGGAATTCCATGGGAGTTTTGATTGAAATTTTCATGGGAATTTCATAGGAGTAGATTTGTTAGAAATCCCGTTGGAGCTTAGTCAAGAGATTGTAAATTTTACGGAAGTAAGAACCAAATTACTTCAAAACCACTGCATTTCCCACCCTCTGGAAAAACAAATTTTGGAGCATACCTTTTGGAAAGAAAATATTAGAAAATTTAGTAGGGCATACATCCTCGATTTGTTTTCATAGAAAAGCCTAGTGGTTAGGGCGAACTTATTTCATACTTGACGGACTTCGAGGGATTTTCAACGAGGCCAAGATCTCACCTGGGCACCATAGATAGACCAGGTTTAAAAAATCGCAGAACTTTATAGAGTCTCCTCCAAAGTGTGAGAGTTCTGATCGAAAAATTGCCACTGATGTTGTTGCAGGCTGCCGAATGATTTCAGTTGTTTGTAACTAATGTTTGGGAAATGCAGCAAATAGAAAATTGTTTTTTTATTACTGCTTGAGCCATAATATAAATTCTTTATAATTGTTTATCCTATTATAATTTACTTAATAATTCGATAAGATTTAATCCACTTCTTAACATCAGCATAAGTTTTGTTATCAAAGAAAATAAAAAGAGGCGAGGGACACTTTTACTGCCCCTCTCATGCTAATAAACAATTTTCTAATTTTCTTTGTCTAAAAATAGACGACCTATAGGTAAATTTTTCCTACCCATACATAACATATAGTTGACCTGGGTGAACGTTTTTATTATTATTAATTGCTCAAGCTCCAAGAATCTATTTTTTCAACCGAAACTGTTTAAAAACTGTCAATTGATTGTATATTTCTACATGTTTCTTTGCTGAATTAAATGAAGGTAAAAATATCCGTATACAATCCCTTACATTTAGCCATTGGACAATGTCATGTAAGATCTCTACACGCAATTAGATATTGGACACACAAGAAAATTTTACCTTGCTCTTTTGAAATACTTGTGGACATTCCATAACACCTTGGACGTCTGACTTAAATCTCCGGACAGGAATTTTTATGGATTTTCATTCAGAAAGCCAGCCTTTTATTTTTTCACATTGTGACGAAACCCTAAACTTTGAAAGTTTAAGCTAAAGTGCATTGTAAAATGTTTAAAAACAAGTGGTGATAACATTAAAATACTAAGCTAAAAGTTTATATAGCCAAGATTTGTGAGAGTGTTTTTAAGGTTTTTAATCTCAAATTTCTAAAAAAAAGATTATAGTATAACAGCCTCGTTTATGTAATACAGTTATACATGATGAACCGTAAAGCTTCTGCTAAAATCTTTTGTTGACCACTTAAAAGTAAATATTTTTACGGTCCTGTAAACTCAAGTGACCCATGCATCAGGGAAAGGTTGTGTTCAGAAATAGACACGTCCAAAGATTTCTAAAATGTTGAAAATTCTCGGCACATGAAGCGGTTAATCAATTCCATATATTTATTTAATATGCCATTAGTATGATAAAGCCTGACTCTAATACATTACTTTATTGCATGAAAATTTCGCGGCATGAAAATTTCGCGGTTTCGCGGTCGGGATTCAAAAACCGCGAAATTAAAATGCCGCGAAAAATGGATTTTAACGCCAACCGCGAAATCAAAATGCCGCGAAATTTTTTTTTCGGTTAACCGCGAAATTAAAATGCACCAAAAATCCGACTTTTGGAAATAAAAATGCCAACATGACAGAATATTGGTTTAAAAGAAATATAATTGAAAGTTTCCCCTAAAAAATGTCTTATATTATCTTTTTACGTGACTAGAAAACACAACTTCGAGACGTGCTAAATTTTAAATACGTCATTTTTTGTTACAACCACGAAATTAAAATGCCGCAAAATTCACATTTTCGCTCGAACCGCGAAATTAAAATTACCGCGAAATTTTCATGCAATAAAGTGCTTCATCAGAATGAGTAAAGTCTGTTTTTTTTTCTTTTTTGTTTGTTATCTATGAAGAATTGGCTCGATTTCGCGCTCCACACTCTGTTTTTTGTGCTGCCACGGATAATTGAACTGTTCTTGACATATTCCACTCGCTAACTGAATGATCATTACTACTGTTTCCATGGAGTAAATTTTTAACAGCTTTTCGTATAGTGGCTAGCGAGTAGCAGTAGATAATAGGATTTAAGAGTGACTTCAAAGTAACAAACGTAAAGCCCCACATATTTAAAACTTGCAACCAGCTAGTATCCATTCCTGCTAGCCAACAGAATATAACAACAGCGTATGGGATGTAGCAAATCACAAGTGATGCCAACATTAGAAATGTCAGCAAAGCTACTCTTAAATCTTGCTTCTTGGTGTGTTCACAATCTCGAGACCATGCACCATGTCGACTAGTTTGTGTGCGTATTTCTCCTGTGATGGTGCGAACTTTTAGAAAGATTTTGATATGAATATAGGTACTTGATACTGTCACAAATCCCAGACTTATGGCTTCGATTGTCATAATAACAGAAAACACGCCAAAAAGAACAGGCAGTGCTATCATTGAAGCTGCTAGTATCCAAAGTATTGCAATAGCCACGATATATTTGATTTTCTTTGCACTGATGTGTTCATGGTAATAATACGGTTTGAAAATTGCTATATATCGGTCGACAGCCACCAACAAAACGATCCAGAATGATAGAAGTGCGAAGAGATGAATGATTAAGATAGTCGCTGTAAAAAGGGTACAATCGTGGGATCTCTTGGAATAAACAAGCAAAAAGTTCCCGGAAAACATTGGGGCACTGAGTAATCCCGTTAGAAAATCGGTAATAGCTGCATTGAAAAGCAGAAAGTTGGAGGAAGATCTAAATCTTGGTGTCTTGAAAATCACAACCATTACTAGAGCGTTCAAAACGACTGTAAGAACACCTATCACCAGGTTTGCTCCAACTGATGCAAGTATGGCGGCAATGCTGACAGAATCCAAAGGGTAATGCGAACCAGATGTAGCATGACATTTAAAATGATAAGAGTCTTCGTGTGATGTGTTTGTCATTTTTGTATCTCGTACCTAAATGTGGAATCATAAATCTGAATAAAAGTTTAAGTATTACAGCTGAATATTAACAGCTCCTCCTCCAATATGTCCCTCGTAAATTTCTGTCAAAAGTTTGCATGAAGCTAATTTTGCAATAAAAGTTTTTAGAGATGATATTATGTTGCAAAACATGCATGCCGTGCCTTTTATCTAAATTAGTAATTTCGAGGAAATCACACTTGAATCCTAAAGAAAGTTTGAAGAATATAGGAACGGGGGAGATTTAGCCTTAGAGTATATGTCACCCAAAAATATAAGACTCTATCCTTAGAGGGACTATTTTTTGACGTATTTTACAAATTTAAAATGTTTTCTGAGACCCTTAGTGATACGATTTGCTTGATACAGAAATTCATTCTTCTTTTTCATTTATTGTGTCCAGTGTATACTACAATATTTGGAGATTCATTCATCATCCATCTGTGTCTCCATATTACCATTATTTTTAATTGAATGTGTAGTCAAGGGAATATAAAAATACGAAACTCTTGATATTTCCTAAAATCAAAGCTATTAATAAAATTAAACAGACAAAGCACACATACCATGTGATGCAACAAAATGTAGAATTTAATAGGCTTCTCGATAACTTTGATTTCTTTAACTTGCTCTCGAATACCAGTGAAGATCTATTGGGTTTCTTGCCACTTCACTGGAGTATTAGATTTTTTTTGATTTTTTTTATTTTTCTATATAAACATATTTATTCAAGAAGCTTACCAACTGAAGGGTCAATATACTGTTTGTTCCAAAATGAAACAGATTCTTTGTTGAAGAGTTTGTTCTTTCATGTAAATAATGAAGGCGTTTTTATAGCAATTGTATATCAAAAACATGTAAACACCATAAATTGAAACAAATGGAAAAAAAGTGGGAAAAAGTGGGAAAAGGGAATAGGAAAAGAAGTTAATATTTTTCAAAATACCGTTTAACTAATAACGATTAAAATGCATTGAAAAGATTGAAGATGCAACAACTAATCTTCCGAGATTTTGGCTCTGCACTGGCTATATCCGCGTAACGAGTTGAAATTTAGGGATGATGCATATGTGTATACTTATCATATTCAATCACCGAAGCTTTAAATGAAAGAGTGAATCATAAGAATAATTGTATTCGCATCACATAATTAACCAATCACCGCTCGAACATTGATAAACAAATAAAGGCGGTGTTAAACGGTTCCAACATTGTTGGATCCAACATCACAACATCACAATATCATACCATCATTCCTTATACGTCAATGTTGGATCCAACAATATACTAAAAAATGTTGGGTTGAATGTTTGAACAAGGCCAAAATGTTTGCCCAACAATGTTGGATAATAGATAATGTTGGAACCGTTTTGCATGATCCTCCAACAATGTTGAAAGATTTTTCAGCTTAATTAACGTCACATGATTTTTTAAAGTGTAATGTCTTCTTTTTTAATGTTAGAAGAACGATACAAATTTTGAATCCAACATTGATGTGTGATGTTGGACCCAACAATGTTGGGACCGTTTGACGTTAGCTTAAGATTCATAATTTATAGTTACTACTTTTTGATTACTCAGTTTAGAACCAGTGTCAGTAGATCCAGTGTAGAGTCAAATCTCCAATTTCCTGGTCTACAGAGTAGAATAACACCCAACAAAACCGATCGAAAATTTCCAAACAATGTCAAATCGGTCAAAATGTGTACTACTAAGAATTAGTATTAGCTTATTTGATCAAGGTAGATCTTACTGCTCCAGAATTATTTTCAATGATGGAGACACACCTACAACAACAGGCTTTATGAAACTCATTGTGATTAAATAAGTAAACGTCGCTCTAAACCTGCTCTTATCACTACAACCTATTTTATAGCACTGAAGCTATATCAAGGATAATGTCAATAGATATTTTTTTAGTTAATTAAACCACACCCCTTAATAAAAGTAAAAGCAATACATTAGCAATTTTAATGCACTTAAAAAGCAATCCACACCTTTTCGTCTTGATTAACCCGTTTTCTGCTAATTAAACCTTATCAAAATAGAAATTCA
Source organism: Darlingtonia californica (assembly GCA_032270445.1). Classification (NCBI taxonomy): domain Eukaryota; kingdom Viridiplantae; phylum Streptophyta; class Magnoliopsida; order Ericales; family Sarraceniaceae; genus Darlingtonia; species Darlingtonia californica. The sequence continues at coordinate 9,574 of JAUBWS010062244.1, read as the reverse complement.
ATCTTATTTTTCATATTTCCTTATCTTTGTATGCTACTTATTTTAATTATTGACACCTCTATTTAGTAAATTTATTGTAGATGTAGGATTAGCAATGTATGAATTATGTTCATTTTTCAGAACTGATATCTGGTGAACCATACTATGGTAATGCGGTAAGTTGTCACGGTCAGTCTATTTCTCATACAAAACGATATAATATCATTGAATTCTTTAAATTGATGAATAACATTATAGTCGTAAAGGCTGAACAACCTCCTACCCAGTCTTAGAGTAAAGATTTTTTTGCTGGGAAAAAAAAGGGAGTCTTTTTGTTTTCTCCAAAAACTATAATTGTAACCGCACAATTTATCAAATATTTTCATGTTTGAGCATGTTCTATTTAGTAAATTTAAACCGCGTTAACTTTTATTTTTCAGACAGATGTTTGGAGTTTGGGAGTCGTGCTATATGCATTGTTGTGTGGCTTCCTCCCCTTTGATCACGAGTCAACAACAGAATTATATAGAAGGATAAAGGTATCAAACTTCTCATGGGTTTTTTCTTTTTGAATTGGAAATCAACCAAAAAACTAAGAAACGTTCTCGTTTGTTACGATTTTATCACTGAAATTAACCATTCAAGAAAGAACCCAAAGTCATTTCATGGTAAAATGCTGTTTTATACACGTTTACACCGAAAAAGAAATGACTTAATAGAAAACAAGTCATAAATCTACCCCGGTGTTTTTATATATAATATGCGTTACCTATATTATATTTGCCTGTATACATTGAGCAACAATTTGTTTCTTCATACTATATTTTATATAGATTGCCTATGATAAATATACTCGTTTCAAAACGCAAAATCTTTGTAATACCCCTTTCCTGCGCCCGTTCCCCTTGCGAACATTAAACTATAAATCAACATAGAAATACTTTTTATTCTTCGCTCTTGATAAAAATGAAAATCTTTTTCATTTTTTTCGAAACAGAAAGGCGAATATGCCAAACCAATGTGGTTATCATCAAGTAAGTTTTTTTATTTTCATTCTTCACTTTGATGAGAATTTCCATTTATTAAAATCAGACTTTTGTTTTTGTTTTAATCACTTCTTATCTTTATCAAATTTCTTTTGTAGGAAGCATGAAATTACTTAGCGGTATGTTAGAGGTATGTATATGTTACAGTCAATATACTTCTTTAAAAATTATCAAGCAAACCATATAAACATTTTCCACTTATTGTTTTACAATTTTCCACTTATTGATGACAATCGTCAAATAATTTAAACAAATGAATATCGGGTGCTAAAGTTGAAAGGCTGAGTAACATTTCATCTTTTGATATGAATGATCTTCTATTACTTTAAGATATTCTTGCATGCAATTTTCCCCGAAGTTTACTTTAAAGTAAACTTTCACACTCCAGAGTTTCAGTAAATTAATCAACCAATTAATTTGCGATTCAAATTTTTAGATCGACCCAAAGAAAAGGTTAACTGTAGAAAAAATACTTAAGCATGAGTGGATGATGGTTGATTATGTTGAGCCTCCACCTCCACCGAAGCCTCTCAAAGTAAGCAAAAGTTTTTATAGTTTTAGTATATTTCCGCTATATATTTTACTCTTTCGCGTCAACACCTTCTGTAGAGCTGTGGTCGAGTGGTTAAGGCGGTGGTCGCCCGAATGGGGGTTTGAATCCCTTGCGAGGCTTTCGGCAGCGAATTTCACAATCATTGTTAATTCTATGTGGCACCCTGGGGTGTTTCCAGGAAGGCAGCACTTTCATTGATAGCAGTTCATGAAGAAACGAAGAGGCTATCCTGGGTAGATAATCACATCATCATCATCTTAAAAAACCTATATTTCATTTGTACACGCAGTTCTACCTTTATGGGTTAGGTTAATTTAAGCATCCCATTTGGTCACTCCTGATTCACGAAAGTACATGACTTGATCCTGTATGTTTGGTCGAAAAATTACCAACATTATTGAAACTTTATTACTAAATCATTGTTTCCGTTTCTCCAAGAAACCTCCATTGATACCACCAACGGAATCATCTCTAATGTTAAAATATGGAAGACAAAATCACATGAAAAACCTGCTCAAATAAACTATTTAAATAGTATGATGTTCTATGTTAATCGATCAGAAAGGTATAACTTTTTGTTGTAAACAACGGAGGTATTAACATTTAAAATAATGTGCATCTTTTTATCGATACTTAAACACCTTCCGTAGTAAACTGATAAGTAAACTCTGAAAACGCCAAAAACTACAAAATTACTAAACTAATAAACTAGGCGATATTTTTTCTCAATCGGATTCTATTCCTCTATAACGAGAAGAGCCGCACAATAGAGCAGAGAAATAAATTTTTCTTTCCGTATGTCACCTCCTATGGTAGACGGGATCCAGAATAACTACTGCAAAAAAAGAAACCAGTGCAAATTATCAAAGTTGTTTAAATTTATTTTGATATAAAACATCCAGGACATAGAATTTAGCGCCTTTATTTTAACTTGTTCAATTTCCACAGCGCTTTTTCCAATAACTTTAAAAATCAATTTCAATTACGAATCTCACTTATAGGTTAGCTTCACCAAAACTTTAATTTTTTTCAACTCGTGTTCTGTGTGTCGTTAAAAAGTTAAATATACACACATAGCATTATATGTGAAGAAATTGTAGGGTACAGGAGTCTTCGAATTTACCCGGAAAACTTACAGTCGAATTTATTTTTTGTCATGAATAGCAACTCCTTATTTGAAGGAAAATAGTAACAATAATTATGAAATTATTTTAATTTTGATATTCAGATTGACATTCTAGTTTTCGGTAAATTGAATCAAACACGTGGGCTTTAAAAATGGTCACATTCTTTTGAGAGCAATAAGCGAGATTAAACAAACTAAGATCTACGACGTATCGTCAGCAAAACTCAGACACTTATCAATTGTGCTGCTGAAAGTTGTCTGTCCTGCTAATTTGCAGAATAGCTGCACAACGTTGTATGTAATAGATTTCAAGTTGCTTAACCCTACTAATAAACCATTAGCAAATAGTTTTCAATTTTAATTTCTTCATATCACCAATTTTAATCTCAGTGGACTAATACACCTACAAAATTTGAAGGTACCTGCGTTCTATACAAACTGTCTCGCGAAGGTGTAATGAAAGATTACAAATAAGGCCAACTGTTAAAACGTCAAGCTTTGAGTACCCAACGTAATGTTTTGATAGTATTGCACTAATTTTTCATTGGAAAATATTATATCAGTTATATTAAGAGTAACATTTTTTTATAAAAATTTCTTGTATTTGATCAATCTCGGCTTTACTATTTAACCGTTTTACTTTTGTAATTTAAGTATCTAAATAACAGATAGCTAAGTGAAGTTTTCCAGAAATGAATTAATTTTTGGGAGCTGAACACATAGGAATTCCAAAAAGATATTTTTTTATTAATATATTCATAGACAAAACGTCGATAAAATTAGAACTACTACGCATAAATTTCCAAAGAAGAAAGGGCTAAAGGAAAAATTTAGGATTGGATAAAATGTCGTCCACTTTGCCATCTTTTTCTAGGAAACTCCTAAATCAACAAAGTATAGAATGTCTGTAAAAACAAATGTTTAAAAAAAAACACACATATAATTATCCAGTAGAAAATAATAACCCACATAACTAATTATCTTTCCATTATATTCACTTTAAATCATAATTTGTAAATTTATAAATTTAAATTGATTCGTTTGAGCTAAATTTTAGTAGCTTCAAGTCTTTATAAATAAGAATACATACATACAGTTTAAATTAAACTTCCTAAACTTTCATACATTGTAGATGTGCCGACCAAAAAAACTACTATAGGAAGTTGTGACGACATAATCAGTTGGGAAATGTGTTTAAACGCGTTTCGCATCGTACGACTTACATATTCCAACTAACAAACAAGAATGTTAAAGCCTTTAAACAACATCCATATAACATTTTAATTTTTGTATTTCAGAGAGAAGATCTAGACTACAGAGTTGTACAATTGCTTTCATCATATTTTACTTGGTCTCTTGCTGACACGGAAGCCAAAATTTTAAAAGTATGTTTAAATATAATTTTCATTTTCTTCTTCTTCTTCTTACACGCCCACCCAACTTTAATAGGTGTTTAACCAATGCTCTGCTGTATTTAGAGAGCTTAGAGAGTCTACTGTGAATTTTGTAAAGTTTCTATTATTATTGACTCTATTGAGGGACATAATATTTAATATCTAGTGTTTTTCTATTTTGATGAAATGAGAATTTAGATAAACACACTAGGTGACTTTTATATGATGTCAAGTGTTGTTCATCAAATTTTCTTTCATTCAGCCAAATTGAAATAGATTTTAATTTCAGTTTGTGCAGGGGTCGTCAGCGAGGCAAGATCATTGTTTTTAATTATTGTTAATTTGAAAGGATCATAATTGAAAAAAATATTAGGGGGCTCTATCCCCCCTAGCCCCCTGGTTCCGCGGCTACTGTTGTGGATTTCAGATCGATTTCTTTTTATATATCTCTATTCTTTTTTTATTATCTCTATTAAGATATGAAAGAAAACGCTGAACCATATCCTACTGACGAATAAAATAAATATGTTATAAGACTAAAAGACACATACACTGCTATTTTGAGCTTTAAACCTATAAACCTTTTGCAGAAAAGGAAGTTTCAATCTTAAAATGAATCTTCAAAAATTTTGCTTGCATACATTGGACGTGAGGCCCTTCGCAAACGTTGAAATGCATTAAATCTAGCCAGCGTTTTTGAAGTATTTTCACCATCCATAATTTTTAATAAACGGCCTGATTCGAAATTCCGAGCTAAGATTACAATACAATACAAATTTCCGCTTTGGAAGAGTGACTTTCTTCACAAAAAACGTATTGTTTACACACCTAAACGTTAGTCTAAAAAATTTGCATCACTCATTTGATATCATTGAGCAAAGCAACAGCCTCGAGAAACGCCGTGAATATAAATATTCTAGCAATGCTTATTTGTAAGAGAGAGATCTGTAGATTTAGTGAAGATAAACTTTTATGGTTTTTCATGTTTTACCATCAGTAACAACGTGGCTCTGTTTTTAGTTTAGATACAACCAGTTGACGGCATTCTACTTCATTCTGTGTAAAATGCCAAGAGACAGGTTCCATGAATTCTGCCAGGAATACTTACATCGAGACCATTTTATTGGTGAAGCAAACAGGTATTATATCTCACGTACAGTGGTCCCAGTGGTCCAGTGCCTTTTCTTACTACAACCAGTTTTTCACCATATCAATTAAGCTCCAAATGCCCGAGACACTCCTTTAAACCATAGTGATAAAGCATCAATAATTTAAATTCAGCATTTTTTAATCGTTCTCAAGGTAAAGCGAACAAGCTGAATAACAATGCTAACGTACTGACAAGAGTATTATTATGCCAAATTTAAACTTGTTCAGGTCTCAAACGGGAGTAAGAAAAGTTCTACAAAAAGGTGTATGTTACAAAAAATTTCCCTCTCGCCTCAATGTTTGATTATTTCTGGTAACTTACAGCTTAAATTGCATTTCAATTAAATTGCAAAAGGAAAGTAACTTATACCTTTTCTCTTCTTTGAAAATGAACCCAAATGAAGATGATGAATGGAAAGAAAGTTTTGACACAATACTGGTCTATCACAAAAATGTCATTCTTTTGAAAAATGTAACATCTATATCCATTTGCGAAAAAACGGCAGCCGTTGTGAGGCTTCAACTAATCCATCACTAATGATCTAACATTCAAATTCAACATTTAACAACATGTTGCACAAAATGTTGGATGCATTTTGAATGAAAGCGTTTCTTTTATTTCCTGAATAGTATCATCTACATCCATCCAAAATTCTGTGTAACATGACATAAAGTTAGATGTAAATGTTGGATCAATCAGTTAAAAAGGGCCTACCCGCTGGGACAAGATCATAAGGCAAGGCAAAACGATGTATTCAGCAAAATGTGTCTTTTTATTTGATTGCCTTTCCATATCAATAATTACATTTTTTGTTTGGGTTTAAAAAAAAAACAATTTAATTGATTTTCTGATCTGGTAATTTCACAACATAGCTTGTGAAGAAACTTTATCAACAAATTTTGTTCTTTGCCTTCAAACCCACCCAAAAGAATTAATTAATTATTGATGTGCCGTCAACATTCAGTTTGATAAAGTCTCAGACCTATAGGGTTAAGAATCGTCACCGACAAAAAAAAGCTATTGCAATTTTGTACAGTTGACTAATCATACATATACAAATCAAGTAGTTTACCATTATTACATAGTCCATAGACACTAATTCTAAGCCGTAATCAACGCTTCTTTCTGACGTTGTTACTTAACCTTGAAAGTTTCACTAGTCTATTTTACACTCAACACCCATCCGTTTCTTTTAGTTTTGTAGACCCTTGGTAGGTGTAGTCAGTTTAGCGTTTGCATTTTTTTTACGCTGTTAACTGTAAACGATTCTAATTTTTGATATATTTAACCCCTTCCGGACGGAGAAAAGGAAAATAACAAACTACCATTCCGAGTAGAATTTTTTCCAAATTTTGAACTTGAATATCTCTCGAACTAGACCGATTTAGAAGCTCAAGTTAGGCTCGTTGCAACAAAGATTGTAACAATTGAAACAAATTGTTAAAGATTTCTTAAAATTTGTGTGGGTTTGGCAAGGTTAAAATAAAGAATACGTAGGTATTAATCAAATGTTGTTTACTAACTGTTGTACAAACCTGATAACACTTTAGAACTAAACCATGGAATATACAACTCACATTCGAGTGGTTCAAGAAAACTGCGGTCAGTGCATTGAAAGAGACGCCTGATTGTGAAATTTGTAAGTCTTCCCCCACCCAGTTGACACAAGACGTTTTTTTTGACGTTGTCAACGTCATGTTGTAACAACGCGAAAATAACATTTTGTGTTTTCTGGGTGAAATTCCAAAAACTCTTTTTCCGTTCTATTTTTAGTTCATGGGATAAGGACACAAGGGTAAGTTAATCGCTTTAAAACAAATGGAAAACAGTTACAAAAACAAATTTCTTTTATGCATGAAATTACAATTTTACGTTGGATAGTTCTTCCTTTAAGATTTTTTTGCATGACAGGAAAATTTCTGGAGCTGGCATCTTTTACATGTCATATCTAAAATACATTGTTTATTTCTTATCATTAAAAATAAAAATTTCAGAAATATCGGAAAGTTTTCAAGGTAGCTAATTTCGAAAAATTTTAATTCAACAAAAGTAAAACCTGAAGAAATCGAAAAAGATGAAAATTAAATTTTTTACTACAAAAGATAGTTATGTGAACAGAACAGAATGAACTTGTATTTTCCTATTGACTTTCACTAGTGCTTTCTTGTTGTGTCAGTTGTGTCATACTTAAAAATCTTAGTGCAGAACTTCCTATATAACAAACGACTAACTGTTATTGACAAAAAACTAACCAACAATATCTAAAACATAATACTAACATATTTACCCTGTAACCTTATCCTTGATACTAATATTTTACCAGCCTAACACCTTTCCGGAGATCAATTTTAGCAAGCAGGCGCAGATCTAGAGGTACTGAAAATTTCCAGGAGGAGAATAAAAGGTAATTTAAAAGTCAAGATAATGATTTTTTAATAACCTTTTGCACTCCTTCTGTAATTTTGCAGTACTTTTAGATCCACGCCTGGCCTGTCAGACTGAAGGATAGCCAAGGCGCTAAACCGTGTACTGAATAAGCATGTAAAGTACTGAAGAAATTGCGAACGATATTTTTTTATCATTTCTCCGTGAAATGTTTGTGATTTTATATAACTTTTAGTAAGCTTTTTTTGATTTTTGAATTATTTCGCAATTTTTTGATGTTAACCTCTTATCTCCCCTTCTGGCTTGCACAATCTACCCTAGATACGCTACTACAAAATGCATTGTGGTACTTATGAATCAACAAATTCTACAATAACTTGTCTTTTCAGTTACCACAAGGTACCAATTGTAGAGATTAAGCCCAAGCCCTCTGCCGACTTCACTCTCATGGCAATGGGAGAATCACACTAGTAAAGGATCTTTTGATTCATTACAATGTATATGTAATATGTGCTTTGGCTGAAATTTAGGTACCTCCATCACTGGATGTATTAACAAAATAGTTGGTCAGTCATGAATGCAAAGAAAAAAGGGCTTAACTTCCCAATCTTTATTATTTTTATTCAGTTTGAAATTATTTATCGTACGGACACACCACAATCACCATACTCAACTCACCACAACAAAAACAACACACAACGCTGTATGAAAACAAGATCAAACACCATAGACACACATTCAAAACCCGTTTGCACAGGAGGTCAGATACGGGAGACCGATGGGGAGAATAAGCAGCGTTCTAAATCTTTAGATAGTAATACAGTAAATAAAAATGACAAGATAACGTCACGCACATCACACGACACGCAACAGAAACACAAACAGCAACAAAAACAATCAAAGTCAACGGGCAGTGATTCAACATTCAAAGACTTACTGTATGCAAATACAATTGACCGACTGCGTTCACGACGGCGAGCCAATACTTTAGGAGCTTCTGTACCACATTCAAATGAAAAGTCAGTGCAATTGAAATGCGTACATCGGTCAAGAGATAATTTGGAAAGTATCGATGAATCGGATTCAAATAAATATAAAGGTAAACATAAAGTTTATGAGATTTATTTCACCCCTTTTATAAAAATCACTTCCACGGCCAATTTAAATTTTAGAAGATTTCAAAAATCCCAATGAGGAGCTAACTTGAGATCGTTTAGAACTGTTAATAACAAGGTACTCTTATCGGACAAAAAAAATGCTGGACAAAAGTGACGAAAATTTTCGGAGGTGACCAAAATTTTGTCCGATGAAAACGTTTCACCACCAAAATTTTTTATTGCTTTAAAACATTATAGACTCCATGATTCGTGTGATTTTTACATAAAATCAAGTTTTTGAAAAGTTGAATTTTTGTCTCTTTTGTCCGACGAAACATTGTGTCCGATTTTTTTTGCGTATCCCACTTCTCATGTCTATCAATAAATGCGCTACGTTAATCTAACAGTTGCCGCAACCCATATCGTAGTTCTTACCTAAATTTCCAATCCTAATTTAGTTGGATTTAGAACCTGACTTAATGACGGGAATTTAGTCTAGTTTATTGAATGAATGCCATCTTGTTAAAGTGATTTTTAGCTTATTCAAAAGACGCAGAACGCAGATAATGTACCTCCTAGAAATTTTCTGTCAAAATTGTTGAAATATTTTGATAAAACATCTGTGCCATATTCAAATTGGGTGCTTTGTTTTGCGTAACAGATAAAGGAAAGCACCAGTAGGTTTTCCGAAATCAATTCTTTTCGTTAACAGTGTTTTAATCAGTTAACAGTAGATTTAGAAGCAAATCACTTGCATAGTTTAAAATATGAGTCTGCTAAATGACGTGCCCTACGTGCCCACGTGCCCTCATTTTTTTTACGTGCCCACGTGCCTTGGCGTGCC
>JAUBWS010062233.1:0-15271 GCA_032270445.1 Darlingtonia californica | reverse complement strand
ACATTTTCTGGTCTGCACTTTAAACTTCACAATGTTTACATGTTTGTTAGTTGCAGATTAAAACGGAATTGCCATATATAAAGTGCAGACCAGAAAATGTTGTTTGTTGTGGCTGTTCAAAGTGACCCCACCAAATTCAAAGTCTCCCCCATCTACGGTAGCAGGCTTGTTATTGTTTTGATTGGACTCCCCCGTGCAGGATTTTTGGAATTTGAAAGAGTTAATTGTCATATTAACGACACAAGTTAAGGGTAGTTGTATTGCGAAGTTCTTGGGAATTACGTCGGATTTTTTTTGTAGTAAGACACGTGAATGTGTTGAGGTGAGATGAAAAAAAGAGAAATATAAGACTTCTATAATATTGATTTTTGAAGTTTTTCTCCTAACTAATAAGTGCCCTTTTGAAGTTGAATTGCAAAGCCTGGATTGCAAAGTGCTAACTTTGACAAGTTTTTTTTGATTTTGAAAAATTCCCAAAAAAGGTTAATTCATTTTAAAAAATCTGTATTTTGTGCTTTTCACCCCACCCCAGATGAGACCTCTGAATGACCTACCCATTTTTTGAAAATATGTGTTCCGTCAGAGGATGCCAAGGCAAGATATTTCTGATAGCAACCCTGTAGGAAGACCCACCATAGTTGGGTCCGCCAGGAAGAAAATGTTTTAGATCCTATTTTTTAAGATTTCCAAGCTTTTTCTCTGATTACCACCCGTTTTCCTGCCGTTTTCCTGGAGCAAGGCATCTGCCAAATTCCCTGATTTCCCTGATCAGACAGACAACCTGATATGACTCCTGTACATTATTCCATCTTTGCCCACAAGACATTATCATACAGATTTGTATTATGAAATACCAATCTTTAAAAATGAAAACAACAGTAAATATTTTCAGCTCACTGGCCAAAAGCAGCTTCAAACACACCGAGTATCCACGTGGTGTTCGAACTTTACTAATATGCACTAGAATGGTTATTCCTGCACTAGCCAATTAGTTACTGAAATGATTCAACACCTTCTACATTACATTAAATAAAAAAGATCAAGCAAATGATAACTATATATTTCCAACAACAACTTGACGATCTCGCCAGTGCTAGCTGACACCCTCGAGACCCGGCGCAAGATGAACCCGAACTAAGATGAAGGATTTATTTTATCCGAGTTGGTAATTATGCTAAATTGCGAGAAACTCCCTGACTCTCCGAAAAAAAATTAAAGTTCGGACGCGTTTTCCCTGTACTAAATTCAGTTTAAAAAGAAAAATTCAAAATACACCCTTTTCCACCAAGAAGAATGTTTGGACTGCTCAGAAAGGAATATTAGCTCCAAAAAATATAAACATAATTATAGTGTTGAGGCTAGCTCTGCTACTCCTAAATCTGGACCCTCTTGCTAGACTGGTCTCCTGGCATACATAGCACCATGCGTGAAAACGCGGAATGAGGCGCGATGGCCGCGGATAAACCGCGTTTGCAAACTGTCGTGCACGCGATCGCTCTGCTGACAAGAGTGTGTTTGAGCACGCCTAAAGTCTTATGAATATATATTTTCCTTAAAGGAAAAACATCTCTCCCTTTTATGCTTCGAGAGAAGGGCAAATAATTTTGTATATTTTGTACTAACATAGAGATCTTGGTGCTTGAAGTATTTTTGCATGTAAGCCAAGCTAATCTCCCCAGGACCCTGAAAATATTCAGCCATTATGACATAATTTATGTCAATTAAGAACTTCGAATAAATTTTGGGGTTCTAAAATGCCGACCATGTTGAGCAGGGTGTTAAATCATAAGAAAGGCGTTTTACACAAAGCATGTCCCAGCATTGTAAAAAAATTCTTATTTTGTACCTTAAGCCTAATTGGCTCCCTGTCAGTATTTCTGTTGCAGCTTAAAAACTGCTTTACCATTGCAGCTACCTGTGACAAAGCATTTCCAAAGATAATTCATTATCAAGCCCCGTCTCGTTTTCATGTCGGTTTCTATGAACAATAACATGTAGCGGTATTTTTTGAAAAGCTTTGAAAGAAATCTACCTAACGTTATAAAAACCGCATAAAGCAACGAAATGGTTTGAAAGTTCATTCATCATATTCATTTAAAACTTGGGTCCTCTTTTTTGCCAGACACACTGTATTACACTACGAATTCCCAATTTATAGAAAATAAGTGACGAAAGTCCCGAAAATTTCATGACATTGCTAAGGACGACCCGCAACAGAAATGTTTTAGCTTTTATTTTGGTTATTGGTGCTACGATATATGGGTCACATTTTTAATACACCCTTGATGATTGCCAAAAAATGACAATTTGCCCTGGAGTCAGCTTTTTTTAAATCAGAATACCTAAAAAGGTAGTAAGGTAATTGGTAATTTTTAAAATATTCATGTTTGTTTTAAATAAAATTGGTAGTAGTTCGATAATATATCAAAGCTAACACGGAAATCTCACAAAAGGATAGGTACGTTACGGACAGAGCTTCCCTTCTTCCCGGTGTTATTAACCATTTCTGTGCCGGGAATTTTCAACATTTTGGGAATCTTTAGAGATAGTCTATTTCTTGACCGGGGACCGCTTCCTGGTTACGGTCCAAATATGTTTGTCATCGGCACTTAAACTAACCTAACATTAATGCTCACTCTCGTTTGAAAATTGGGAGGGGGGGGGGGGCACTTCCATTGTCTGACAAATAGCTTAAGGGAAGAAAATTTCGCGGGAAGAAGAAATTCACACGGAATTAATTTTCGCAATTGGCTACATCAAAATTAGCGAGTTTCACAGAATTAATTTTCGCAGTTCGGTCAATTTTTTGCACATATTTTATACAAAAAATGCATGTTTTTACGTGTGTTTAGGAAAAATTTAAATTTCGCGGAATGTCATTTCGCGATTTGGGGTTAATGGCGCAAAAAACAAATTCCGCGAAAATTTCTTCCCTTAAGGTATCCGTGTCTTGGGAAAATGTGGAAATTAGGACAAATATTTTCGCACTTTTTGCCTAAATCAGATAGCTACGAAGTCGGTAAATATTTTAATTTTTTTTATTAAAGCAAAGATGATAAATCCATTATTTCAACTATTCTTTTCCCATTTTCTTTCCCTGTAATGCCATTACTACCACCAAGGCTAAAATCATTTTTCCACATTAATACGATAAATCAAATCCAATTAAATATCCTAATTAATACGGATATAAAAATGGCTAAGTATTAAAATACTTTCAAAAATTTACGTTCGTCATCATGATGCCACTGTAAGTGTCAATCATGTCTTGTCAGTCCGTATATGATGGACCATGACAGTACGCATTTGTCAGCTTTAGGAAACTGAAACCACAGCTTTGAAGATGCCTTTTCCCGTGATTAATCGTGGATATTGTGATTACCCCGAGGATACCTAGGCTTGAACAGCAAACGAACTTTTTAACGGCGACAAGAGTGCTAGGTTTGGAAACCATGGATAACGGTAATTTTCAGGTTTACAATGGAACTGCTGGATGTCAATTCTAACCCCTCTACAGCTTTTCGTCCAACTTTTCGTCAACTTCATTTCAGTTTCCGTTTTTTCTTTTGGAGTTGATGACTTACTGTCTTTGATTTGACTGATTTTACGAGAGCCGACAAGCTATAACGAAGAACAAACAGCCATGAATACAATTTTGCAAGGAAATTCTTAAAACAATATGAAGTAATTTAAGAATGAACTATTAACCATTAATGGGCTATTTCTGTTATTCACGACCCAAGAAGTTGTCCCGACCAGCAAATAGATAATGTTCAAGAATTATGAAACTTTTCAAGATACTCCTAAGCACTCAAGATTCATAGGTTATTCAAAGGTTTTCCCGCATAGAGGAAGTGTTGTGTGTGGAGAATTTCAAGACCCACCAATATGAAGAAATACGGTGGAGGTTGTGAAAAGTTTCCGGACTATTACCTGGCTTTATTTGACTCCACATCTTTCTCTTTCTTGTCTTTGCTTCCACCATAGTCAACTGAAATAGATTAAGTAGTAGAATAATTTGGTCTAGTCAAAACAAGTCAAACTAAGTTGGATGATAAATTCAGCAGTTGCTAATTGTCCTGTCGCAACACAAGCATAGTGTTACGTAATTAGTACCTTATTGCGATACAATTGTCATGTTACGCCACAAACATAGTCTTACGTCATTAAGACGATAAACCTTCTTACTACAACATAAGATACAACCAACCCATTATGGAGCATCCGTTTTATTTCAAACACCAAGTTATGTTACCAAAATGTCTTATAATGATGACCCTGTTACGACACAAACACACTATTTTCATGATACAGTCGTCCTGTGACGTCACCATCCTCTTACGACACAACTGCCTTGCTACGACGACGTATAGATTTCACAAAAATACAGAGATCAGGTCGTGTAACGAAACACAACAATCATCTTTGTTCAAAACATCCGTGTTTCTGCTCAAAGGATTAAATATAAATTTCAAAATTGAGAAAAATATAAACCTATACCTTTTCGTGCGTTTGCCCTCTCTCCTCGTCGTTTCTGAGCTTCTTTAATGATCGCGTCAGTTGCTTTTGATTTCCTTATATGAGATTAAAAATACCCAAATCACATACCAATCTACTCAATCTACAAAAACTGAATTCAATCCGTATGGAGAAGACTATTATTTCTCCTTAGGAAAGTGCCCACTTAGAATCTTATATAGAGCCTTGCCTACACTTGAGTGGGCGATCTAATTGTGCTTTTGCAATTTTGTTCGCGACGATCAAAATTTTCGCGCGAAGGAGTAGAATCTGTTTCTTCTCCCAGGCGATCAAATTTGGGTCGCACCAATCAAATAACAGATAACAGATCAAATAACATTATCACTTGATGTATTGTTTTTGATAATTTAAATAGTCAACCGCTCAGCTCTAAAACAATGAAACGACCAATCACGTGGAGGCGAGGCTTAGGAGTGGATAGCTCACTTGACAAGACGCCGGCCTGGTAATACATGGGTGATAGATGTTGAAGGTTCGAATCCCACCCACGGCAGCTATTACTCTAAGTATCAACATTCGCGTCGGTGCAAATATCGAAATTAATGGTTGTTGCTCCTAGAGTAATGGCAGTTACGTTTGATGAGAACACAATACAAATCAGCCATGCAGTTGCGAGACCGTCGCCTTGAAATACGAGGCATAAATTTCAAATGCAGGCCTACATCAGCGATAATTCACTGCATAAAATAATCTTCATTTAGGAAATACCACTTTATAGAATAGAACAATTCAAAAGTGGAGAGCTGTCAGCTACCTAGCTGGAAGTCGAAGAGTTAGTACAGCTTACTCTCTTTTCAAGGTATTATGAAAGCAAACTTATGCATGCTTCTTTAATCATTGACATTTACCAAGGTTCTCGAGGCCTTTTATACAAAATTCTATTAATCGGGACATTGACTTTTTTTTTTATTATTTAATTTAATTTAATTTTTTTTTGCTGCGGTACATAAAAATTGAAGCCGTTTTGAAGCTAAATCAAAAATAAATTGACTACGAAATACTATAACATACTTGAAATTAGGTTTTGAGGGATCGATTGAGTAGAGATGAGACTCGTATAACGCATTGAATCGATCATCCTTTGTATCAAAAACAAAATCATCTTCTACTACATCTTCTTTCAATTTTCTCTTCTTTCGCTTCTTCTTTTTTGATTTCTCTTGTTCCAAAATTCCCTTCAAACTGAAATGTTTCTTTTCCTCTTCGCCACCCATCAGTAATAACTCTAGTTCTCTCTGTCAAAAGAAGGAAAACATTTTCGAATGAGTATTTTAAGGGTAAGAACTTTCGTGTCTTTCAATATTTCAAATCGGCGAGACGCGAAAGGTTTGCCAGGCGAAATTTCTCAAATTCTCTTCCCGCAGGAGTTCTTTTCAGTGATTGCCATAATCTTTTTGGGCTAATTAGCAGAAATATCAACCTTAAAGTTCGTGATTCGCCTACCGTAATTTGTTTTCAAAATATATAAAAGTTTGTTTCTCTTCGCAAAACAAAAAAACAGAAAAGAAAAATCCCTGCGACACTTACTTCCCTATTATGGAATTCTTTTATGTGAAGAAGGTCCCAAGACATTTCACCACAACTGATAAGACGTGGTGAAGTAGGAAATATTTATTTTTATTTTACCTAAATCTTATTGTTTTAAATTCGACACATTATTACCTTATTTTTTCTTTCCTCTTCATTCATATCCTCTTCCTTCTTTACGCCCATTTTCTTCTTCTTTTTCTTTTTATTCTTCGATAAACTGAGTTTGCTTTCAGTGTCTGCTTCCTTCTGCTTGAAAAACGGATCACCAAAACCTTGATCATCGCCCACGTCAGCGTCTTCTACTTCGGCATCCGACACTTTTTCGTCACTTTCATGGTAACCATCGTTATCCTCTACGTCACTTTCTCCGTCAATAGAGTTAGAGACGTCGCTTTCGGAACCAGCAGTTGGCTCGACACAACCATTATCGTCTTTGGTTGCAGACTTTTTAGTCTTTTCCATGGACCACATGACCTCCATGTCACCATCTTCTTCGTTAGCTTCTTCTTTAGCGTTGATTTCTTCCATTAGCAGCTATAGAACGAGAAAATGAAGTTGTTAATAATTAGTGCTAGGCAACCGATCCTGGCGAACCTTTATCAACTTGAACATTTGACGGCCTAACAACAGTGGTAGACACCTAGGAACTCCTCGGACAGTGGTTGTTTTAGGAGAGCTAAAGGAGCAATTTCCCTTGGTGTCTTACTTCAATGGACAGGTCAACGTAAGTTTACCTAGAAAGGATTTTGCACCTCGACCCCTCCCTTGATGGGCTTATAGCGATCTCACAAATACCAGGTTAAAAAAATCGAGGCCGGAAAACTATATTTGAATTGTAAACACTTGATTATACCATAAGACGATAGAACAATCATGTCGGATGACAATCGAGGCCGGAAAACTATATTTGAATGAAACAAACGTGATTACTATAAGACGATAGAAAAATCATGTTGTCTGGGAAGTTAGCATTGCCTCACTGGGGGTTAAAAACAGCCATTTTCCACAACCATGCACCATATCCGGTGTGAATAAAATGTTTAAAAACGATAAATGTATTGCGAAAAAAATCTGCTAAAGAATGGCTAATGACACTCCTGGGAGATGCTCCCACCAGGCCATCTTACGCGATATATTTTTCCTGTCTACAAAAACAAGATACTTAAGCACATGAGAGGCCCCTAATACTAGAAAATGCCCAGGGCCAAAAAGGTTGACAAAAGTTTCTCCGGGAAAGTCTTACGCGATATTTTTTTATTCGTTTTGCTTCATCATCACTACCAGTTTCCTCTCCTTCTTCATCTTCTTCAGGTTCATCAGCTTCTTCAATTTTATCCAATCCATCTCCTTTATTACCATACTTTTTCTTATTCTTCTGTTTTTTAATTTCAGCGATTTCAGCTTCGTCCTCACTTGAAGAGGCTAGTAAAACAAACAAAAGGCGAATTAAATCTTAATTAGCTAAGTCCACCTACGTAGCTAGGTTGCGACTGTGCTTTCAGTTACTTCGTTAGGATTAGGTTGAGACTAAGACAGGGTGTCTGCCAGAATTTTATAGGTTCCCTGATTTTTCCCTGATTTCCGACCCTTTTTCTTGATTTTTTCCGTGGCTTTTGAGCTAGACAAGGAAGCGAGTCGGCGGTTCTTAGCTATCCCGGTCTTATGTTTATCGGGAATTGGGGAATAACGGTCGAGAGTAGCGTAGAGCCAGTAACTGCTTTGGAGAGTTCCCTAAATTACAAGCTATCTTAATGATATTAATAATTGCGGTCATTAATTGACTTGATTGCGGATTTTACGACATCAATTATTGCGCTTTGTCACTAATTTGGAATAGGAAAGTAAGAAAATGCATCATTTTTGAGGTTGATCTTTTTTACAAGAGAATCGTAAACAATGTAGAATTTTGCAACATAAATTTATTGCGGTTCAAGTGCCAAACTCGCATTTTGATTGTAGACAAAATGTAATGTCGAATAATCTATGTCACATCAATTAATGACCGAAATAATTAAGTCCTTAAGGTAATACAATGTAATTCACAAGAGCTCGGTAATAACTTAGACTGGAGGGCTAAGAATAGAGTGTAGTGACATAGGAGTCCAACGTGAAGAAATGTTATTTTCTAGAATGGCCAAAAATGTAGTTTCAAACACTCAATTTTCCCCCCTGATTTTTCAATGACTTTCCAGGAACTACAGTAGATTTCCCTGATTTTTCCCTGATTATTTTAAAAGGCATCTGAATTTCCCGATTTACCCTGAATTCCCTGCTTATAAGACGGAGTAGGTTCACAGTCAATCAAGGGAACAGAATAGCTGTTCACTGTATGAATGATATTTTCGTTTATTCTATCACGTTCTACATTTTAATAACTAAAATCCTTTAGTTGCGTTCAAAACAACTAAAATGGTGTGTTTTCCAGCTATCACGGCACCCAATGATCCAAATTTTCTCCCTCTGTCACAATTTTAAGCAGAAAGAAGCAACATTTATGGGGCCGTTTAATAAATTTTCAGGATTTAAGCAATCCTTAGCTCAATGAAAGTTGAAGATATCTGTCACACCCACAAAATGTGGATATGTGGGATTGATATTAATTGTCAAAATTTCTGGCTACGGGTCTGTGGTTGAGCAGTTGCGCTAGTAATGTCATCAGTTGTTCACTTAGCTTCACTTCTTGATGGTGACGTTTGACATAAGTCCTTTGAGGTCATGATTAGAATACCACATTTGCTAACAAATGACCTCTTTGAAACACAGGATGTCAATATTTCAGCGTATATATCTTTCTATTTGGTTAATTATCATTCCCTACCACCCATCCAAAGTCGAAAATATCGAAAAGTTCGAGAATGTCTTAAGCCTGATACATACCTTATAATCAGTGACTAAATGATTAGAGTATTTTTATCTGTACCCTAAGAACAGGCTTCACGGTAGGCCACCATCTAAGCTTTTTAATTAATTGTGGTTTAAGCAAAAGCTGTCGGATTTGCGCATGCCTGAATTACGAAATTCTCATATTGCCTTTATTTGAATAATGATTCAAGAAAAAATGTTTGAGATAATGAATGGCTAATCGAGTCTCTTTTTTGCCTTGGCTATTTATTCAATAAACAAGAGATATTCTAAAAGAAGTTTGGATAACAAAGAGCACAAAATCACTTTGGTTGTGGTGTCTATAGTTTTTTTATTGTTTGGGTTTACAATAGTTTCTCTTCTCTCTTAATTCAACAAGAAAAAACAGTTTTGAAAGAAATCGGCTGAGTCATCACAGTCTCTATTTTTAGTTTCTGTTTATAAATGTTCTTAAATGTCATTTAAACATCAATCAATATGTTCTGTAGAGCAAAAGAGAGGAAACATATTACCCATAACCGTGGTGAGTTTAGAAGACATAACAACCTATTATAACTTGATTTTTAATACTAGGTATCTTGTCAAAATTCCGATGAATTCATTATATTTTATACTCCTTGTTTTAAATCAATAATAGATCATAACACTCTACAACCTCTTTTTATAAATTTCAACAAAAGCTTGAATTTGAAGCCTCAACATGTTCTTAGAATTATCCTCGATGTCATTCTTCGATCAAATAAAATTTCCTATTGACCTTCCCGCATAGTTATGTATTATGGGGTGATGTCGTATACGACTTCAACATTGAGACTTTGAAGCTGTATATAAGTATTCTTATTATCTAAAACCCAACAGGGCGACCTAAGTAAGTAAGTATTATCTAAAACGTATCCAAGAGAGTAAGTAAGTATTATCTAAAATGTATCCAAGAAATCAACAAGTAGATTGTATGTGCATAGTATAATTTAGAGTTTACATTTGCTATTTAAAAAATTTTCAATTAGATACATATGAAACTAGAATAAGAATATCATATTTTCTAGCAATATCCTTTCATGAACGAAGAATGGATCATAGCTATTCCAAAACAAGTTTCTATTTGGTTAATTATTGTTCCCTACCGCCCAACCAAAGTTGAAAAAATCGAAAAGTTCGAGAATATCATAAGCCTGATACATACCTTATACTCAGTGACTAAATGGTTTGAGTATTTTTATCTGTAACGTAACTTGGAGCTTCACGACGCCCGACCATCTGAGTTTTTGAATTAATTGTGGTTTACGCAAAAGATGATCGCTTTGCGCATGCTCGAATTACGAATTTTCTCATTTTGTCTTTGTTTGAATAACGATTCAATAAAAAGTGTTTTCAAAATGTGAATGGTAAATCGAGTCTCTTTTTCGCCTCAGCTATTTACTCAATAAACAAGATATATTATCAGGGGCAGATTTGAATAAAAAAGACCACGAAAACACACTTTTGTATCTGACGTCACTTTGAGAAAGTAAACAGAGAGAACATATATATACTTTTTCAAGATTTTTTAGGGTTTATTTCTTTGGAAAAGAAATATCAAATTTCAAGTACCACAAGTACCACAACTTACAGCAAGCCAATACATTGTATATTTAACCGTTTTGGCAAGATATGTTCTCTCAATGAAATGGACCCTTTTGATATCCAAAACATATGGAGGATCCTGGATGAAATCATGGACATTTTTTTGTCCATGATGAAATCGGATGAAATCGAATATCCAGTCTGTTGCTACCTTGACTACTAACTTGACTTGACCTTAAATCAGGCGTTTTAAGTTGATGGCTTTCTATGAGTGTAGTATAGTGTACAGTGTTCCTCGTGGGTTTTAGCGATGTGGACGAAAAAACGGTTTTTTCTTTTTAAGATGGGGGTCTGGAAAGATGGCTTTGAGCCTCCCAGTGGGTCCAGGGTGAAGCCGTGGTGGGGGTTTGGGGGAAATTTTTTGATTTTAGCATTTTGAAAGACCTGGAAAACGCTTATCAGATACGGAAAATACGGAATTTCGTCCACAAACGGAGAACTAGGAACACTGAGTGTAGTGAACCCTCCGCGATATAAGCTTGGAATGAACCTATCCTAGAGGGTAGGAAATGATAGCACAGTTACCTACAGGCCCAATGCTCGCGACATATCACATTGGACCTTAGTATATAGCAAGTCTATCATCTACACGGGAGAAAAATTTAACTTTCACAGGAGCAGATTTTTACGATATACTTACATACCATAGTGCCTGCCTACCTCGCAATTTCTCGCTAGCTTATTGCAGTGTTTTGAACCTCTGAATAGACACATAAGATCGACCCCCGGTCAGTAATAGTAGGCCATTCCCTCACTTAAAACTCCAATCCACTGTCCTAGGAATCATCTGAGTTTACTTGGTATGACGGTTGATATATACATACCTATGTAATCTTTAAAGTCCATGTTTTCAATATCTTCCTTTGTGAATTGTCTCATGGTGTTCTGCATACGTTTAGGGTCAGATTCATCCCAAGTCAACCTTACAGTACTTTGTTGTAGGGCTGTATTGAGGAACCTAAATTGAAATAACTAGATTTAATTCTGAAGTTAATCAGGGTTCCCACCTAACTTTTATTTGTAGGTAAAAATTTAGAGTGGATTTGAATGAAATCAAAAGGTCTAATAGTGCAAAATGACCACAATAAAATATATGAGACTTCATAGAAAACATAAAAAATACATTTTGGACTTTGAAACCATCATATACCAGCATTTTAATAAGAATCACGGCTGAGTTGATTAAATAGGCGAGGTCATGTTGTAAGATTTTGTAGGTAGGTGCACACCCTGTGATTATAACGATAGTAGTGTAGGTCTAGACGCTTTTTAAAATAATCTTAAATAGTAAAACACATCAAAACACGAAAATTGAAAGGGCGAGGAAATAAAAAGATATTCCGACTCACTCCTTTCCGTAAATCCCGTTTCAAGTGTTTTCCGACGCCGTCCAGTCACAGCGCATGTTGCTGTGATTTACGGAGGATAGAAGACCCTGGATTCACGAGACCATATTGATCGGTACTTACTCATTTAATTGTCGCTACACTCCGTTAAGATGGTCAGGAGAAATCCTTCTTCTGCGAAGCATTCTTCGACTGCCGCATTTTTTAACTTTGAGAACGCGCAAAATTGTAAACTTAAACAGGCTTTTTTAAAACGAATACGAAAGTAATTTTGTTACTGACGCTAGTTTGAGATTTATAGACGTCGAGCTTAAAAATATTAAGTTCTGACCTCGTCGCCAACTCTTCTTGGCCATCGCTCCTAAATTACAAATATATTGCAAAAATAGTTACTTACGTAGCTGGCTCGTAGTTTTTTATATTAGGTAATTCTATAGCCTCTGATTTGGGTTCCTTTGCAAATGTCATGTCCTCAGGAATAAAACGAAGATCCAGCCTAGTTCCACTCATTTCATACTCCATACAGTCACATTCCTCGTAAATTTTATCGGCGGTTCCTACAACAGAAGGAATCAAAACAAAATACATCTTATTGGGAGAAACAGCGTGGTTTGAATATGGGACAACTAATAGTCGGTTACAAAACTATTTTGCTGATTTTTGCCCAGTTTTTGTCCAGCGCGTTTTTATCAAGCGCGTTCTTCGTTCGCAAAGGCTACTTCAGTCCTCCGTCTAACGCTAACTCGTCCCTGCCTATCAATAACACGAAATGCGTGTTGCTTGTACCTCTTGAAATCTCACTTTCACCAGGTGAAAACAACGGCAAGAAATTATTGAAACGTTTCGCTTAATCCGTAACAGCAATAGGGTGTAGCAAGCATGGGAAATACTGTCATTGATCACGGCGTTGAATTCGAGATTATTGAAGTCTAAGAGCAGTCTATTTTAGAAATTTAGCAGAAGGAAAATTTTTCAGAGGGAAAAGTTCTGTACTTCAACATGGGTGCGTGGACCAGCCAGGAATGGTGAGGTCCAATGCATATTGAAATCACAGGAGGCCTTACACTTAAGACAAAAGAATTAAAAAGCCATTGATTGTGTTAAATAATCATATGAGCCCGAAAACAGAATTAACACTGTCTATTCGGCTCCTTTACAATCAGCACTTCTACACAGGCTTCATTTTTATATCAAATGAAACTTTTAGGTTATACAAGATGTTGGGTGGCTGCCCTATCTCTGTGCACCGGTGGAAAAAAGCTTAAACATTGGCCAAAATTTGTGACTCAGCGGAAAATCACGCTGCTTGAAATAAATTGAGCCCTGGTACCTTAAATGAAAAAAAATATCTTTCATCTAAAATAAGGTCTGCCAGTGCTTAACCCACCCCCACTGACCCTTCCTGATCTTGGAAAATTAGCAAAATATTTAACAAACCTTTATCAGCACATTCTACCACTGCATAATAATACTTCATTCGATTCAACTGGTATTCCCGCAACTTTTCCATGTGATATTTTGAACCCTATAAAACATTAAAAATGGTGGTAATAAGCAATAAGTGAATGTTGTAAAGTCACCACAATCCTCTCAAGGGATTAGACGTATTAACCCTATTATACCTGTAGGGGGGGGGGGGGGGTGCGGGGGAGGGGGCTTTATTGCCGGCAGCTGAAATTTTCTTTAATTACTCAAAAAATATTAAAGCAATGAGTTTGAAATTTTGCAGTAATCAACAAGAGCTTATTAGACACATTTTCTGAAAATTTGAAGAAACTTTCTCAATTACGTCATTACTAATTATGCACAACTTCAACTAATAACTTTTGATAAGATAAATGGTATTAACTTGAAACTTTCACAGGTTATTCAATTTATTTAGAGAATCATGCTGAATGCAAAAAAATTATGAGTTGTAGCGATTTTTGCGGCCTGTAGTGCCTTGGGACTAGATTTTCATTATGGTTTCATTAAGGTTCATAGGGTTCATAAAATCTGATGGTATATTTACGAAAGGTCTTTCTTTTCACTTTTAGAAAATCAATTCATTGAGGAGATATAGCTCTATAAAGAAAGGTATCTATTTTTCAAAAAATCATCATTTGTGATGACGTCATCAGGTAACTATAGCAGCCATTGTTTATTCAGCATATGTTTTTTAATTGTCTCATTGAGGGCTACCTCCATACCAAATTTCAAGTTTCTAGCATAAGCCAATCTGGAGTTATTGCCCACAGGCAAAAGTAGACAAGAGGCTTTGTTTTAATTTGTATGAAGCTTTCCTCATATGGTACGTGTGCGTATATTATATTCGTTTTTTTTTTGTTCACTTGAATAGATATTGAGTAGAGTACACGAGGTACTTGATTTGCTGTTGATTTATAGTGAAATTTTAAAAATATGCATATCAAAAGCCATCTCGAAATCACTCAAAGACAGATAAAAAAAGTTTATCCTTTCACTAGAGTTTTTAAAAAACAACCTGAATACTTACCTCAGTATTTCCTTCACAACCACTATCTTCATCACTGTCAATTGCTGTAAGTTCTTGGGGACCAGATATCTCTTCCTCTTTTAGACGCTCTTCGCCGAAATCGGATAAGTATATCTACGAAGAATGATAATTTCAACTAGCTTTGGGTAAGTTTTTGCCAGTTGGCCAAAATGGGTTGACCCATCACCAAAAATTCAACCCAAACTGAACAACAGAAGTTATTACAAATTTTGCCGAAAGTTGAAGTCCATATAGCATGTGTATTTGATGAGATATTTCAATTTCTATGCATTTCATGCTTTATGCGTTTATGCATTATGCAATTTGTATTTGGTTTTTTTTGAGAGAGTAAAAATAAATCCATTATGTCTTGTTTTGTGACACATTAAGAATAATTTTTAAATACCTTTACTGAATTTATCATACCACCTGTTGGTTTGAATGAATTGACCAGCACTGAAAAAGGAAAAAGAAAAATAACATTTACCAAGCTATCAAATCAAAAAATCTCATAAATATATTGTGTGTAGCACTTAACACTCAAGCAATTACCCTTTGGGTACCGTGACTTTTTGACAAAGTTTAGGAAAGGACACACTTATTCTCTTTCAGAATTACACATATTACATAAATGCAAATACTCGTAGGGATGGGGACCACTTCACTAGGGCATTACTAAATTAGGAGGAGGCCACCAAGTATGCTGTGGTTCACAGCTGACTTGCCCAAGTTCAGCACGCATGGTCTGGCATACAAATTTTAAATTTATTGAAATATATTGTGTGTCGCCTTAACCACTCGGAGCCGTGGCCGAGTGGTTAAGGCGCTGGTCGCCTGAACGGGGGTTCCGAGTTCGAATCCCTTGCGAGGCTTTCGG
>JAUBWS010062222.1:0-15275 GCA_032270445.1 Darlingtonia californica | reverse complement strand
TTTAGACTTTATGGCAAGAATGGAAGGGTGAGAAATGTAGGTGCTTATGATAGATGATAATGGGTCAGAAATTTTTGACCCATTATCATCTATCATAAGCACCTGGCTAAAGCTAATCTTAGAAACTGTAAGTTTCATCAAACCAATTCTTATATCAACATATTAAATCAGAAAATGAATAATTTTTTTTGTCAAATTTAGCATCTTTGGTAAATGATTCAAGCAAGCACACTAAACGAATATATATCGTATGAAGAACAAGTATTGCTCGATCACACTACTCAGACCTATTGTTTTCATGAATGTAATATGAAAATGCATTAGGTCAACTTAAAAATCCATGTATAAATTGTTTTCATGAATTCAATATATATGTAACAATTAAATTTTCAAAATTGACACTTTCATGCAAGAAAAATGGACTGTCATATATAATTTGTTGACTTGATTCAAGTGCTATGTGGTAGTAAGTAAACATTACATGTTTTCAAGCTTTATTTATACTGTAGCTACTGTATATAAGGAAAATACTTTGATAAACAAAGTATATGATATGCTCCCTAGCATCAAGACACTGCAATCAAGTCACTTACCCCTTTTCAAAATTAGAGACATCCTGCTTCATGGCATGCTCTGTTGTAAGCTAGTGTTGTTAGTGAGCATAGTTGGCTTATTGGAGCCACAAAACTAGGTGAAAATTCCCATAACATAACTAAAAATAAATGTTCTGTCTGCAACACATTGCGGTTTTCTGCCACTTTTTAGCGACAAATTCTGGCTTTAGATTTAGGAGCTTTTTTCTATCTTGTTAATTCACTGTCTCACCCACACTGCAAATTGTGCCATGAGCATAATATAGCTGATGACTGAAATGGAATCGACAAATGGAAAAAATTAAAATATTGATTTTGAATCATGTAAAAAAATTGCCCTAATATTACCCTCATCTGCCGGTAGAACAATAAATCAAGTTGTCATCGCCTAAGTTGAAATAATTGATTTCAGCATTATTTGGTACAATAATGATTTTATAGGGTTCCCAAAGTAAATCCACTAAGAGGAGGAGAAAGAGGTCCAGTCCGCAGAATTCAGGTTCGGCACTCACCAATTGCTGACCTAATTGCCAACAAAGTTTTGGCGTGAACGGCAAAAAATTGCTGTTTAGACTTTATTTAACTCTATTATAGCAATTGAAATTGCTGAACTTAATTGATGGGTAATGACGACAATTTGATGACATAACAGCACAATTTTAAATCTTATCTTAAACTATCTTTGATAACTGATGCTGAAGTTTTTCAACTTCATCTTGGCTGTTTCTTTTATTATTTACTACTTCAATTATATTTCGAACTTGCTGTAAATAGACTTTTAGAAACAAGTTTTACACAGCGTTTTAAGGTTTTTTTTTCCCTGTCACACGATAATTTTGCACCTCAAATGATCTTTTAAAGTTAATTTTTAAGTTTGTTCTTTTCTGATCAATTTGTTCCGTGACATTTTCAATTCATTCCATTAAAGATCCAATTTGTTTCTTAAAATGTTCAATTTGTTCGACAATTTGGCGAACTTGTATCAAAAATTCACAAATTCACTTCTCAGTTCAGCAAATTTGTTTCAGTGTCAGTGGTGAAATTCGTACCAAAATTCATACATTACGTATAACAGTTGGTGTCACTCTGGTGTTAAATTTTTTTACACCTTCAAAGTGTTTGTTTTTCACTTCCATATAACACCTGCAAACTAGCGTTCGTCGCCGCAACAAAAAAAAGCTCTTTGAAGCAGAATGAAAAGTTTCTGTCACTTTATCAGAATTTAACTAGAGATTTTCTAGCAGTGGAAATATTTGTTTTTGTCAAATTCAATTTAGCAATAATACTCATATGGGAACTCGGAATTTGCAAGAAGTGGCATTTCAGAAAACTACAGTCGATAAAAAAAATGTTTGTTTTGTTAATTGCTTTGATTTATATATAATGATTTTTTAACAAGATACAATAAAAGAGAAGTGCTTTGCGTCTATGTTAGGGCTGCAAACCAAATCCATCATCGTTTGAAAATCAGTAAAATTAGCAAAGAATTCATACTTTCATATGCTGTGAAAAAAGAAAAAAAGAATAGAATTTCAGTCATTTTCATGATTTAAAAGATCTTAAAAAGAATGCGTTTGTTTTTTTGCTTTACCCTACAAAAATGAAGACTATGCAAAGAGGAGAACATCTAAAAATCTAATTTCTAAAAAAATTGAATAGTTTTTCACAAGATTAATCTTGGAAAATTTCCTACCGAATGCCGTAAAATATTATCAATCTTAACTTTGAACTCTAAAAGCTAAAACGTGGAGCTTTTGCTGATGATAACGGGGAAATATCTAATCGCATTTTTGTGTTTCTTTTCAAATTCAAAAATAAAAACAATTACAACCCAAATATAAAGAAGTTGTTGCCTCAGCTTTCCCGCTTTGTCCTTTTACTTCATTTTTAGGATCCCAAATAATCGTTTCTTTCATATTTATTCGCCAAATAAACATCTTTAAAAATTAAAAAAAATGGTAAAAATTATTTAGAAAAATATACCAGATACCCTTCTCTTTTTGTTGTAAATTTTTTTTTTAAGCTATAAGCTGACGAATTTAACAAGAAATACAATTAGTGGGTACCTCGCTGATACTCAATGTGATTGTTGCAAATAAAAAACGCTTTACAGAATAAACAAAAAATTAGTGAAAGGCAGGTGTCATTGACACGATAAAAGGTGTTTAAAAACAACTTAGTTATCTTTACATAATGCTTACTGATCTTTCCGAATTCGTTCGTTCTTCTTTTTTTTTAAACGTACCAAATTCGTTTCCTTTTTTACTCAATTTGTATCAATTTTCTCTCAATTCGTTCCTAGTTGTACTCAATTCATTTCGCTCTGAAGTGAATTTGTTCCATTTATGGCTGAATTCGTTTCGTTCCAAGGTGACTTCGTTCCATGGAACGAATTTGGAACTAATGAAAGCGTTCCATTTGTAAAAGTGGAACGGTTACATTCGTTCCAATTCGTCTAACGAAACGAATTAGTTTTGACACGGTCCCTAAGTGAACATGTACCCCTAAGTGAACATGTACCCCAGTACATGTTTATGTATGATTTTCTTCAATCCTGAGTTAAAGCTTGAGGGGATTAAAGAAAAGCTTCCAGAAATTCCTCAGGCTTAGGTTTGATGATGTTGTTGGGGATGTATCTGGTAAATTGGGCATAAGAGCATTCAGATTGTTCAAGATCAACAATAAATTTGTTATGAAGTTCTTGAGATTAATCTGTATTGCAATCCTTTTTCAAATTTATTTTGGTGATTTTGATGCAAACGACCCAACAACAAAATTTTGAACACCCTAGAACACGTATATACTGTGAGTTGACTTTTGTATAAAACACCAAGCATTAATAATAAAATTGACACATAATGTTTATTAAAAACTATATATTTATTTTTTCAGCAGAAGCTTTTCGAGAAAACTCTCATCACCAAGCAATAAACATCACAATATTAAACTAAACTATACTAAGAAAGTTTCTAAATGTTTTCTCTGATCAATTTGCGTAAAACACCAAGCAATAATAATAAAATTGACACATGATGTTTATTAAAAACTATTTATTTTTTCAGCAGAAGCTTTTCGAGAAAACTCTCATCACCAAGCAATAAACATCACAATATTAAACTAAACTATACTAAGAAAGTTTCTAAATGTTTTTTCTGATCAATTTGCGCTATTTCACATATCCAAACTAATAAAAAGATCTGCATTTTCTATCACAGAGTGTTTTGTTGTAATCAATTCTGAGGAAAGTTGTGAGAAATTAGGCCAGGGCATCTCTAAATGATATTTTTACCCAACTTCACACAAACTTTAAGATCACTCA
This sequence comes from Darlingtonia californica, assembly GCA_032270445.1. Lineage (NCBI taxonomy): Eukaryota > Viridiplantae > Streptophyta > Magnoliopsida > Ericales > Sarraceniaceae > Darlingtonia > Darlingtonia californica. Next base: position 11,363 of record JAUBWS010062222.1, on the reverse strand, counting down.
GAACAGTGTGTATGATTATGAATCTAAATCACTTCTATAGCAATTTTATTAAAATCAACACAAGAGATGTGCCAGAATAGAGTCAAACTTACCAAAGCAATCTTAATTGGTTTTTATTGAGGGTTTAAGATTCATAAAAAGTTTCAAAGTCTATACACTTCATTGTATTGTAGGGCGGTAGTTTAAAACAGTTAAAACTGTTTAAAAATCATCCAAACTTTACTGCTAAATTAAATCTACACAAGACACACGCGTTCACTCTGCAAGAACATTTGAAATCACACCAATTTGATGTTTTTTAGTTGCTATCAGTCTGAATTTGTTGCTTTCAACAAAAAGAGCAGCCGTCATCTCAAATTTTCATAGTTCAGGGTTACAATTAACAAATAAAAAAATGATTTGCAAAATCTTTCAGCTAGAAAGTACCAGATTTGTTAAATGCTCTCGATGTTACTTATAGATTAAATGTGTGTGTTTTGATTTAAAATTAGATATGGTTTTCCATTTTGGAAAATGAAATCATAAAGATTGGAATTTTCATGACACTATATTGAGAATTTGGCAATATATGCATTGAGTTTTGTGTGAAATTTCCTGTGTTGTGCTGAAATTTCCATCATATATATTGAAGTTACATTGTTGTAATGTTCATCAATTTTTAGTTTAAGTATCTAGTTTTACAGTACTATGGATTAGAAATGCAGATGAAGATGCATTTTGAAAAATTCAGCAAGAGAATGTTGTTGATTCTAGTCGCATGTAAGTTGTTTGGTGGTTTGGTTTTTTATTTTCTGAGCCTTGATGTTCTTAAGTTAATGATGTAATTGTGATAGTGGGGGGGAGTATCAATTTAGATAGAATTCTATAAACGTCCCACAATCTTAATAGTGTCGGCGTGTCTACCCAGCAGTTTATCATCATCATATTTTTAAAATCAAAACTGCCTGGCACCAAAAAACAATAGAAACTGGAGGTTATGTAGGTACATGCAGACACAGCTTCACCTTAATGATCCTATGTCTTGAATTCATGTCAAATGTTTGTTCATCAAATTTCAGGTGTTGTTCTGGTATTGGTTCTGGTTGATTCTGGAAAAGTGAAAGTTGTTGAAGCACCCTTTTCTTTCAATAATCCTCTGGGGTATGTTGTTTCTTTTTCTGCGTTTCTACTTTCTTTGTTTTCTTTTCACATCAAAAGTCAAAGATGGTTGCTTTAGATAATTCATTTACTCCGAATCTTATAGCTTTTATAAAGCTGTAGAGGATAGTGGGAAGTTTTTGAATTTTTGAATAAGGATGTCTTTTTGCGTAGAGCTCCAAAACTGATGACTTTAAGCAATTTTGAATCATATTTTATTTAAAAATTTGTTAGATATCAGTGTCTTATTTAGACAAAGATAAAGCCAACAACAAAACGGACAGAGAATAAGAATTCAACATGAGGAACATTTTGATGACATTGTTTTGTTCTGTAATGAAGCTTTTTTATTCGTTTTTAGGGCTAATCCTGCCAGTCAAGACCAAGAGAAGGTAGTTTTCTTTTTTCAAGCAATATATTTGGATTTTTACAACGCTAGGGAAATTCATTGTGTTGATTAGGTGGAGTTCAATTCGGATATTAAGGGTCTTTATTTATGAAGAAATTTTTCAATTCTTCATCAAACTGTTGTCGACAAATTCTTGCTTTCCTGAAAAGAACCACAGGGATTATAACAAGATTTTTTAGGTTGGACACATCCTGCGCTACTGAAAACTTATCGAAGGCATTAAAAACTCCTGATATCTAAACTCAGACTTAAAAAAGAATCAATTCATTTTAGCAAAATTACTGCAGTCTTTCTGATTTTATTGATTTTTATTGCGTCTTTTTGTTTTAGAAACTGATATCAAGAGTTGATCCAGAAACTCCATCAGGTGTGTAAATTAAAAGCTAATATTCTACATATTATAAAGCTGAAATTCGATACCAGGGAAGGCCTAGTATGTTAAAACCACAATCTAATGGTTATTTTCAATCTCCTGTAAATTTTACAGTAAACGTAGACAGTTCGTTCATTGATCCTATTTAGGTTGGGCTTTTTTATAGATGGTATAAGGTTGAAGGTTGGGGTAGGGTAAATATTGCCCTGCTGGTTAACTTTTGATAGGACATTGAAAAACTTATGGTTTTGGCACAATACTAGTACTCTTTGTCTAGGTTTAGAAAGTGTGAAATTAATTACCATCATCAACATATTTTTGGTGACGTCAGCACTTTTATTTGCTAATTATTTTGATTTTTGTGTGTATAAATTAGATTAGTTGAATGACCCTTCAAATGAAAGATAATACATTGTATATAGCTTTAAGAATACTGGATTTGAATACTTGAATACTTAGCATTTTCCAACAAAGTTTTGTATGAGGTCATTTTTGACAAGTAACGTCATAATGGTAAACTTTTGTATACAAAACCTATGGACATGTTTATGAAGCCACAATTGTTGCAAAAATTGCAAACTCTAAAAACAGTTTCTTGTGATCATTTTATCTATTAAGCATGTTTTGAAATTGAATGTGCTATGTTTTTATCAATTTTCTTTCCCTGCACTTAAAAATCGGCTGAAAAATCCATGAATACCCCCATTTTTGGCCTGTTAAAGTTTCAGATTCAAAAAAATTTCCCTTAAAATCAACCAGAAAATGAGGCATGTTGATTTTTATCATTTTTCTTTCCTGACAAAAATGTTAATAATTCATGATTAATTGATTGCTATAAAGTCGTTATTTCGATATTATTTTTTATCTGTTTGCTCATCCAAGATTTCAGTAAAAGTAATTCCTTTTTTGTTTAAGTCAAATTATAGATAAAAAATATCACATGGATTGGTTTTGGAACATTTCCTGAAAAACTGATCAGTTCTTTTTGAACATATCCTTATTTTGAAATTAAATATTCTGTCAAAGTCTCATCCCAAAAGTCTTATGGTACTGTATTATGAAAATAAACTTCAATTATTTTAGCCCGAAAAGACATACGTAATAACGATACATATGTGTATTGCAAAATGGCTACTGTTTCTGTTTTTGTAGTTCCATTCACCTTTTAAATTTTCACAATAAGATTTCTTTAAATAAAACAATAACCGCTCTATTTTTACAACTATTAACATTTTTTCTGGATCAGTCAAGGAGTTGTTGCTTGGTGGAATGTGCAGGATGAAGCGTTTTACACTGTTGAATTTTATTGTTGGATTCTAGCAAATGGATTTTTCTCAAGTGTTTAAACTTTAAAGCAAGTCAATTTCTTCAGCATTCAAATTCTTTCTTTTCTTTAACATGAAAGGATTTTACGTGAAATCTCTAAAGCTAGCGTAAGTACGTATAAAGGTAGTAGTCCTGCAAGAAGGTATTAGTTTTGGTGCATACGCTCGTGTTTTGAGAACCCCTAATATCTTTTGAATATTGATTTTTGATTACTTTCAATGTTTATTTTCTGCACAGGACCACAATATTTAATTGATAAGCTCAATGGAAAGTGTTTCATACAAATGGAAAATAAGTAAGTCAAAACAAGTACTTCTTACAAAGGAATCAAACGGTAAATGCATTGTTAGGGCCACTCACGCAGCGAAATTTCCCACCTTTAGTGTCAAAATAGGGTTTTTGGGAAAAAGTTCTCAGCTTTTCACGTTGCTAGGTATCCCATCAAAGCCAGATGGCCTAAAATAGACCATTTTGTCTAACACACGCTTTTTTCATAAGCAACACTAGGCTCAAAAAAGCTTATTTTTATGCGACAGCTAAGCAACAACTTTAGCCTGATAATTAGAACACAATTGCAATAAATGTTATGGACCTGCTACGCGTAAAACAGAGGCTAGTGGCCTTTCTTATCTTTGGTGCGAAAAACGTCAAGAAACGATATTTAAGTAAGCAGCACCTAAGCAACACTCTAGCCTGAGAACAACTAGATTCTAAGTAACACCGAGGCTAACACCGAGTTAACAAAAGGGGTTGTTTATAAAAAAAAGCGTGTAATCTAAACGATATTTTAAAAAATGGCGCTTAAGTGAATAATCTTTTTAATTTTTCTAATTGTTTTTCTAGTTACAAGTACGAGTTTTGTCCGTTTCACAATGTTACTCAAAGAGAACAGACGTATCGATGGAATTCATTTCATGGCATCTTAGGGTAGGTCTCTCAACTCAAGAAGTACAACCCTAACGCCCTTAATTGCCGTCAATCTTTCCAACCTCGAATAGAGACAAGAACCACTTCCTAGTGCTTGGGTCGCAGATCTCCTATATATACCTGGGGCCTGGAGTGGATAATACCACAGATTTTGCAAAAATTCCCACAGTACCCGCAGGTTTCCCTTAAAGGCCTTCCTAATGTTATCTATACCTTCCTGTGATTCATGCAGGTTGTTTGGAGATTTTTTTGTTTCACGTGAAATATGACAGGCCACCGCCTGCGGAACATGTGGATTACTGGAGATTTATTTTTATGTTACGTAAGATATGACCTGCTGCCGCCTGGGAGAACTTGAGGGTTTCCTGCGGATCCTGTGGTTTACTAGAGACTGTTTATGTAATGTTACATATGACCTGCTGCCGCCTGCGGAAACTTGAGGGTTTCCTGCAGGTCCTGCAGTTAACTAGAGACTTTTTGTTTAATGTTAGATACGACCCGCTGCCGTCTGCGGGAACTTGAGGGTTTCCTGCGGGTCCTGCAGTTAACTAGAGACTTTTTATTCAATGTTAGATGTGACCCACTGCCGCCTGTGGGAACTCGAGGATTTTCTGCGGGTCCTGTGGATTGCTGGAGATTTTTTGCGTCTTATGTTGTGTTTTAAGTCCCGATTTTGACATCAAAAGTATACGAATTATTGCCGCCGCCACTCGGGTTACCGCAGATTAACTCCTTCCATTCTTTATCATAAACCTAACTCTAAACCTAACCCTGATCCTAACCCTCTCCTAACCCTACCTCTGACCCTCACCTTAATCCTGGCTCTAACTATTACCCTGAACCTTACCATCACCCCTACCCTTACTTTAACCCTAACCCATAATACCAGGTCTAACACTAACCCTAACCCTTACCTAACAAACCACTAACAGGATCAGGCTCACGCTTCGCGTGGGATTCAAAATCAAGGAACCTAGAGGAAATCTGTAAGGTCATGTCTAGTTAACCTAACACTAACCCTAACCCTAACCCTTACCTAATGGCATATACGGGTATGGTGTTAGCGCTGTGAACCACGTCAGCAGCAACGCTGGCCAGAGTGATTCAAACCACTAACAGGATCAGGATCGCGCTTAATCCATAGGAAATCTGCGAAACCATGCCTGTCCTAAACAACTTTCTCGTAAACCAGAGGATGCGAATGCCTGCAGGCGGTAGAAAATACGAGAAAATGAGTTTAAAAAATGTTTTCTTTTCATTTTGTTCAGAGTTTGGAAACATTGGTCCGTCTCTAATGGTACCTTTGTTTCCATGGAAATGATGCATGGTGAATATTGTGTAGGGATTCAAGAGAGGCAAATATCGGTATAATATTATCTATTACTATTACGATACTATTGTTAAGATCCTCCTTAATTTTTCTTTCATTCGTTATTTGCTATACAAATTTATACATTTAACACCTAACATATTATTAGGATTTTTTCACGTTATACCATATTTCGTGCTTGTTTCGATAAAGAAATTTTGTCTGTAAGGCACAGCAGGACGTAACCTTCTTTAGGCCAAAAATAATCCAACGTTCTATTTCTTTGAACGATCGATTTTTCATTAAAATAACCATATTTTCATAAAGACTCGTTGAAAGTTGAAACGTAATACACCAAAATTTTAAACTTAAATTTCTGCAAAAAGATAAAAAAAATGTAAAATGTTACAAAGGCAATAAGGCGCGATTAACTTCATATAATGTTTAGTGTTTTTTTACTCATCTGATAGGTGTTGCACTTTTAAAATTGTGGTTATCAAGACTGATTTGGACCTTTCCATTATTTATTTATTGCATGTGAAAGAAACAGTCTGTTGGATTTATTTTTAGTCTAAAGTAGGTGATCTCCTGCTGTGCCTTGCGGAGAAAAATCTTTTACTGACGCAAGCAGATCACGGTAAAACAGTAAAAACCCCTAAATATGTTTTGAAAGGTGTTACATATGCATGTGTGACGGTCTATGGGAAAAGGAGACATAAGGCCAACCATCATTTACTTGTTTACCTCTCAAAATCATGAAAAACGTCTGCGGAGGAGGTCATTTCTATTTAAGCGATTATTTAATAGAAATGCACTCCTACACAGACGTTTTTTTAGTGATTTTGTCAACGTATGGAATATGACCGCGGTAACAATGACCAAGCCCCCTTTTCCCATAGACCGTCACATATATGGAAACAATCGAGAGTAGGATTTTTTTTAGCCTAAAGGGACCTCAAAAAAGATGTCTTTCACAGAATGTTCCATACATTTCAGATGATTTTTTCAAAGTCTGACTTTTGTTCGATGAATCAAGACAAATGTGTTTCAATGTCTCGTTCTTCCAAACATTAATTTTTTGTAGGCTTTTCTACGAAATCTTCAGTAAACTCCATGTGAAAGAAACAGTCTGTTGGATTTATTTTTAGTCTAAAATAGGTGATCTCCTGCTGTGCCTTGCAGAGAAAATGTTTTTACTGACGCAAGCAGATCACGGTATAATAGTAAAAACATTAAGTAATCATGTAATCATGTAATCCTGTAATCTTTTAGATGTTTAATGTATATATGTGGAAGCAATCGAGAGGAGGATTTTTTTTGGTCTAAAGTGACGTCAAAAATGGTGCGCCTTTCACAGAATTTTCCATACAGTTCAGATGACTTTTTCAAAGTCTGACTTTTGTTCGATAGATGAAGACAAAAATGTCTCAATGCTTTGTTCTTCCAAATATTAATTTTTTGTAGGCTTTTCTACGAAAATCTTAAGTAATTTCCATTACTATTACCTATACAGTAGTTTTCATCAGAATATACTGTTTTAAAAACCTCAGTAAAAACAAACCTAAGTAGGCCTTATTAAAATGGACTCCATACGTAATATTGACCTCTGTGCTGGAGATTCACATTATCACAATGAGATGTACTTATATTTGGAATTGCACTCTCCATCCTACAGACGCTCCATTATACTTATTCACATAACATTATTTGACTCTCTTACAGGTGGTATTGAGATGTGGTGAGGAGAACAAAATCATTTCGGTACACGAACCGGAGACTTGTAAATATAGAATGATCTTTAAGACACCCTACGCATGTCCAGTAGATGTGTTTCAAGGTAATATTTTGCATTTTGGTGTGCAGAGAATTACGAACCTCTCTATCCTCTTTAACTTTTGATAGCATTAACGAATGTTGTTCGTTTTTCGAACATCCCCAGTACTATACTTTATGTCCAGTTTCTAAAAAATATCCTAGTAAGAATATCTAACTGGCTTCCTCCCTTTAATCTGACAAAATACTGTTTTTTCTTTGGAAAAATAAGTCCACTTTTCAACGAACTTTTGAATTAAAGCTATAAAGCTTAAAATAAGGCCTCAAATGTCAGATAACAAAATGTAGTGTGTACACATAGATGAATGAGATGCTTTTTACTACAATTTAAAGGAATAATTTTCAGGAAATAGATTTTTGCGATTTTTCTAAAATTGGTAATTTTGTGATTCGCACGATTAAGTACTCGCGAAATCCATTAAATAAATATTTTACTTTTCCGCAAAGTTTAGTTCTCGCGAAAATTTAAAACTGGTGAAATTTTATTCCCGCGAAAATTTATTCCTTATTAAGGTATAAACGAAATGGCGAAAAAAACATGCTAAAGTCGATTGAGCAGAAGTGGGAACTTTCTCTATGTGATACGTGATACGGTTAAAACACCAAGTACATATCCCGTACATTCATATTTTTCCCTGTGTGTTCAGAGACTTGTAAATATAAATGATTTTTCATGTCCTTGTATTCAATCTTCTGCAATGTGTCCAGAGATTGTAGGCACAAAAATGGTTTTAAGACACCCATGCTTGCCCACGTATTTTAAGATCTTTTTCCAATGTTTTCTCACAGCGAATGCATTATTTTTTTCAAATTTCAATGTGATATTTTTCTTTGGACTTGAAAATGGATTTTTCAATGGACTTGAAAGTAAAAAATAATTTTAATACACCCTACGCAGGTTCAGAATTTTTAAGGTCATGTTTTGCAATGTGTATTTTACTCAAGGTTTTTCTTTGCAATGTGTTTGTGTGTAAGGGGGACATTCATGTAGCTTAGATGTGCGTTGGCGATATATATGCTTTTCCTTTTTTTCTAATCCCGGGGGCGGAACACTTAATCCTAGAAACATACGTACCATTTTCTAATTGTGAGAATTTTGTCCTTCCTAATTCCCTCCGAGTATCGCAAAATCACAACATTTTAAGTTCCAGTTCTAATGAAAGAAGTGAAATGTAAAAAAGTTTAAGTTGCTTATAGAAAACGTATTTGACCTTACAAACTTGCGTAAAAATATTCCTAAAGTTACGTTACTTTCACAAAAGCAAGTGTGCAGACAAAAATTTACAATTTTACGTATTTTGATCAAGAAAAAGTAAATCAAACTTATGTAACATAGTGTAAACTGGTGTACTCATGAAGTTTTCACAATAAAAACTAGTTTTTTTCCTAAACCATGTAAATCATGGTGAATTTTAGTTAAAAAAAAAAATGATTTTGCGTCGTAAGTTATTGCGAATTGATATCAAATGTTCCCTGATTCCGTGCTAAATTTGCAAAAATTTGGCTTTTCTTTCCTCATTTTTTCATTTTGGACGAAAATTGCATATTTACAGTGCAATTTTATGTCACAATCTTTTTTCTTCGCATTAAAGTATGTATTTAAAAGTAACTGCTTTTTTGTTTCTCATTCGAGATTTCGTAATAATAGGGATTTTCTTGTCGTGGGCAGACCGCATTTCTTGTGCGTCGTTTCATTTCGTTCAACCTGCATTGCTTGATTGATATGCTTCTTGTGAAATTTTAATGAAGGCCATCGTTAACAATGACTATAGCCATTTTTTAAACATAGGTTATACGTAAAAGACAAGACGGTGAACATTAGTTAAATTTTAACTTAGTGATATAATATTCTATATACATACGAAGAATGATTTCCGTCTTTTTTACCAACAACATACTTTTACCGATTTTACCCCATTTTTGCCCTCCTTCTTTCAGTAGATTAAACTCTTTAAGCCTTTTTAGCTTCTTTAATGCAAGAAGAATTGAAAACGATTTGAAGGCGATTATTGTATTTAATTTCTCCCAGATTATGTGCATAGTATAAAGTTCATGGTCAATATACCATTTTTCCCAAAAACGATGAAGTTTCTGTCATTCTCGATTCAGAATAATGCACCTTTTTCGGACAAAGTCATGTCGGACAATTGAGAGTAGGATTGAACTGAAAAGTAGAACTCTTCCTTCGTGTCCTTGCATTTTTTTATATCTGTTATCTTCGAATTTATCCTTACTTTTAACATATTCTATACCGTAAGAGCCAAAATTCTGGATTTCATGAAATACATCATAAAATTCATAAAATCTCACGGTATAAAACCTAAAATGCCTAACTAAGATTTTTTGGACAGTAACCTTCATGACTGTCCGAATATTTTGAACTTCATGTGCGTTCGAAATATTTCCTTTACTAATGAATGTTAATGTCATCGCTTTCTTTTTTCATGTAGTATACCCTGTCTTATCTGACAAAGGGAAACGTGCATGGCAAGAAGTAGAAAAGGACTATGCGGACGAGATGTTGACCGAATTAGGATATGACAAAAGGTTGAAAGAAATTTTGATAGAGGAGGAATTGTTTGTTGAAGATAGAAAGACAACAACAAAAAGAAGGGAGAGAGTGCGACCTATAGGTAAGTAAGTTTGATTTATAATAAGATGGGTACTTCTTGTTCAACCGCCTGGTTTTTTTAAATCGTTTCTATTATTTTTTTAACCCTATTTGATATAGGGTCAATAGGATTTCACCATCTGCCTGTTTTTCGTAAATATCTTTTTTTCTGTAAAAGCTACGAACTTGAAACTTTGTGAATATTCTTAAAATTTATTACCCATTTATTATACTTATATTTATTATACCCAAAAAATATTTTTCAATATTTTGCTCTGAGGCGATGCCATTTTGAGTTGAGGTAAGAAAAAGTGCTTATAAAAAAGCAAAGCTTACTTACAGCAGGATTTATGAAGTGTTATTTTTATTGCACTTAATGATGTTTTGCAGCCATAAAATTGTTTTAGCTTGAAATTATTTCGTCGGTCCAAACTACTGTCACCTCCAGAATTTTTTCGTCGTTTACCACAGGCCGAAATTGTTTTAGCTGGATAAGGTTTAAATTACCTTAAGATAATTATTTTTCGCGAGCACGAAAAATTGAGGAGAACGAAAAATTTCGCGAGCATTTGTTTTTGCGAATCGATTTAGGGAAACATTTTCTAGGGAAAAAGTCAATCTTAAACAAGCAAACAAGTTTGCTGATTGAAAAAGAATGCAAATTGCAAAAAATGCAAAAAACCCCTAAAAGCAGTTGCATTTTGATTTTAATTCAGTCCAAATTCAAATAATGGGCAGGAAAAAACTGTATGCCCTATGTTGAGGATATTGGACGTCCAGGGGGTCTCACTGTCACAAATTGTGGATGTCCAGGGGGTGATGCTTTGCTGAAAAGCGGATTTCCAGGGCGTCTCACCTGTAAAAATTGACAAAAAGGTGGATGTCCAGGGGGTCTCAATGCCAAAATAGGACAAATCTAAGGGATTGAATTACTATTTTTGGACATCCAGGGTGTCATGGTATTTTTCGCGTAAGTCTTATCCTCAACATAGGGAAAACAAATTTTTCTGGAAAAGCCCAATTTCAAGGGGGTTCCAACGTGCTTAGATGGTTTGGAAATGGGTTTGTTAACAATTGTGAGCATCTGATCTTTGCACGTATTTTTCTCACAAAAGTGCTTTTGTGTCTGGTTTGTTTTATTTTATTTTTTCCCGATATTTATAGCAAGCACGACTGTTTTAATTCAATAGGTATGGTACTAAGTCCTGTGTGTTATCTTGCGTCTTTAGGGTAATTATAGACGAAGCTTGACACTTGGGTCATCGGGATTGTAATTTAGTAAAAAAACCTAACGGTCTGATTATTCACAACACTGATATCATGTATATACCTAGAACAGTATATTCATTAACCAACATAAAGGTAGTCTGTCCGATAAACCGTTCCGGGCTTTTTTGCCCTACTCTTGGTCTATCGGCTAACGTCCAAAACCGAGTAA
>JAUBWS010062211.1:0-15276 GCA_032270445.1 Darlingtonia californica | reverse complement strand
AAGAGGACCCCATCTTCAATGTACCATTATCAGCATATGTTGTTGATGAGTTGCACCTGTTACTGCGTGTGACAGATCGATTGGAAGAGGGACTTGTTCACACAATCGTTGATCTGGATCAGGTATGTAATGTATTAAGAAGGTGCTTCAGTTTGAATTAACCAGTTAACACCTATCACTGTATGTTTATTATGCATGAGTAGGTCAATAAAAAAATTAACATATTATATTTTAGAAAAATGGCAATCAAGAAAGGCAAACAAAGCTAACAAAGGCATTCAAGGAGATAGGTATCACTTTCAAAATATGGAAGAACAAAAAAAGGCATTAGAATGGACGTCTTTAATGGGCACTGATAAAAAGAAAATGCTCACAAAGTTACCATCAAAATTTCATGAACTTCTTCCTGATAAAGTTGAAGCAACCACTGCTTTGTGGAATGTAAGTATTTTTGACAAAATACGTCAGTTAACAATCATTTATATTAGTTACGGGACTACCTGTGGTGCTTTAAGTACAAAAACTGCTACCACTATAGTTGATAATCTGTGACATCAAGTCTTACATTGTTTTCATAGGAATTTCATTCCATCTACAAACTGATGAATCAGCCAAATTTCACAGACCAGGAGATTAGCTTGTTTGAATCTAAGGTAAGAAAACAAAGATTGAAAAGTATTATTTTGAAGTAAAGTTAGGAATTACAAATCTCAAAAGAATCAAGCTTTAGCATGCATATTTTAAAGTTTGCAATTAAATTTCAAAGCCCTCAAAAAGTATAATTGTTCAGCTAAATTTTAGAAAATTGTTAAAAGGGTTGTTGAACCATAAATTCCCTTTTTTTTAGACCAAGAAATGGGTAATTATGCTGAAGAAAATGAATGGCTGTGGCTATGATTGGAGCTACCCAGTCACCCCTTACATACCTGTCATGACCAAGCATATTCCTGATATCCTGAGAAAATACAGGACAATGAGAATTTTCAGTGGCCAAGGTAAGTCTTGTATATTTGTAAATTTCAAAAATATAAGAACATGATAAGAACATCAAGGTGGAGAAAAGTGGATTTGTGGATTTTAAATCTTTTGGCTGACTGTAAAAATTGTTCCACACAAAATCTTTAACCCATAAAAATTAATACACAAGAAACAAGTTTTAATACCTAATTGTTTTCTTTAAACTGCAAGTGTTGAAAAGAAAAACGACGATTTGAGGAAAATTTTCCACAACAACATAAACCGTAAAGATGCCTGTGTCAATCTATTGACGGTGGAAAGGCGAACAAGCAAGTTAGAGGAAGAAGGCTATGATAGGAAGAGACGAGACGTTTACCATGAACAAAATGAAGAATCAACCTCGTTATCTTGAACACTCATTGTTGACATTAAAAAAATACGAATTAGTGTTAATGATATGCTTGTTTGTTATAATAGGTTTTAAATTTATGAAAGTATTATTATTTATATTTTACACACTACACCAATTTCTGTCAGTCACCACCATAATCTTGCAAGTTCTTGTTTGAAACTATAAGAACCTTTTAAACAATTACCGCAAAATCCTGCAAGTTCTTGTTTAAGAATTATATATATCTAACAGAATAACATTTTACAAAGCATTACATACAACATTTACAATACATGTTCCAAAAAATTCATATGTTAGTTGTTTCCTTAAATATAGAAACACTCAATCTTTGGACTCTTCGTTGTTTTTTATTTTTTACCTCACCAGAAAGTAAAGCTGAGGAGATTTTGACAAAAAAGAACGAACAGTTATAGGAAAAAGTATTTCCCTTTTAGTCCCTTTCAATTTTTGGGAAACCATCTTAAGTCAAAATCTTCTTTATGAAGAGATTTCAACCCTCTTGGTAGGTCCACTGCCTTACCGTGGAAAAGGAACCTAAAAATGGCAATTGGGAAATCTAATTGCCTTACACTTTTCAACCTTTCTTACAGGGCAGTATCAAAACAAGAGAGGAGACGTTCTCGGAAGAAGGACAGAACTATTCAAATGCTATTATTACACAAAGTAATAAATATTTTTTGAAAATTCTTTTTTTGTATGAATACTAATAGTATTGTAGTTATTTTAATGAAGTTGTTGAAAAAAAAATTTCCAAACCTCAATTCCCCCTTAACCCTTGGTCAAAAGACCTATTGCGTGCCGTCATGATCTACAAGTGTTGTTAAGTTAGACCAGTGATACGCCTACCAAAATGAGGAGAGTTGATACCAGTTTCATTTTATTTTATAAACAAAACATAATTTTTTGAAAATATGCCTGATCAAATAACTGCCGTTTTCATGCTGGTTGTATGCGAATGGTAAAAATGGTAGCTCATTTCGATAATTACTACGAAACTAAATTTGAATTTGTCAACCCGTCAACCATTGTGATTCTTGATTATGGGCATTTGTTACCAAATCAAATATGAGGTGATTTTTTTATTGTGAAAGATTTTAATAAGAAACTGGTTGGCAACCCTTATATTGTTTTTGTTAATCCTTTAACTGCTAGTGTCCAGTTCATTGGACTTGGAATTTTTAAAAGTCTTTTAAGTTTCTGGACCTTCGAGTAGACCAAGGAGCAAAAGATTTTTAACTCTTTCAAGGCCACCCCAGCCAAAATCAGTCCTGCGGGACTGATGACTTCAAAAGCGGATTGCGGCTGTTCTGCGCGCTCTCTTAAAGCCTGTAAACTCTCAAAATGTAGCCCGTAAAATTGTCTTTCAGAATCGCGGCTTTTTTCAATGGTGGTGTATGTATGGCGTGTATGCGTAGACTAAATTTCGCGGACGCCACGGTTTAAGAAAAAATCAAATCAAAATAATATAAGTAATTTGGGTATAATTCGTTAGAAAAAAGCAAAGAAAAATAGCAAACAAGGAAAAGGAAATATTGCACTTTTCACAATTGAGAGAAAAATAAATTGAATTGAAAGCACTTATGCGGCATCTATTAGCGGCTGGCCATCCGAAGTATACGTAGAAGCTATCAAGTTTTGATGTGACTGGTAGAGAAGTCTTCTTACAGGAATGTGGAATGATGGAATTCGGCACGAACAGAACAACCTTCAGGACTGAGGCTTGCAATTTTGGCATCCACTGATAGAGCTGCATGATGGTCAATTGCGGTGCAGTATTTCAGCGATTCTATAAGAAACCTAAAGTTAGGTTGAGATACCTCTTAAATGGATTTCCAAGCCATTGGAAAGACATGTTGCGTCCTCATTCTTTTTGGATAACGCTAATTGATTTTTTTTTAAATACAAAGCGCTGAGTGGTAAATTAGTTGCGACGACATTTACAGAGACTCGGCTTCGCCTCACTCAATATTTGTTTCCTCGCACCTAATATTTCGCATAGTGGATTCGACCTTGTCCAATAACTGCTTATTGTTATAGAAAATTAGTCGTTATACGAAGGGGAAAGAATGAGTCTCCTGCCTTACATGTAGCAATTGGGCAGCTATATACTCAGTCGTACTTTTTCATTACTATTAACACTATGATATTAGCTGGGAAAAATAAAAATTAAAAGATTTTTCTTCCCTCATTTTATTCTACATTGTAAATCGTACTCTTTTTTATTTCTTTTATTTTCTTCATCTGACTCGTTTTTTCTTTTTTCTTCCTTTTCCTCTCTTTACTCTTCTTCTTCTTCTCCTTTGTTTTCTTTTTCTTCCTCTTTTTTAACAACTTCTTCTTCTTCTCCTCCTCCTACTTCTAGTTGCCACACTTCTTCTTCTTCCTCCCAGTATGTTCTTGGCGGGGTGTCAGCAGTTGCTTCGGCGTATTTCTTCTCTTCTTGTTCGAACTTCTTTCTTGCTCTGTCCTCCATTTCTTCTAATGTCCAACGTTTTTTCGGCTAAAAGAGAAAAGTGAATGCAGCACTTGTAAGCTTTATTTGTTAAAGCATTTGAGTCATGACTTGTAAATGAGGATTAAAAACTCCAATAACAAATTGTTTTTTGATCATGTTACAGTTTTTCTTGCAACTCGTTATTTTTTTGTTAATTGCCCTCCAAACCATGCGATTACTATTACAAGTTTAGAATGATTTTAGGCGAAACTGTGGTAAAGTACTAAGTTGAACTTTTCTAGAATCCCCGCTGGGGGCTTAGAGCGCCACCAGACCCTCTGCTAAAAAAATTATCGATCGCTTCGCTCGCTCAACCTTTGCATTAAGCTTGCCTGAAAATGTTTTAGTAAATTACAGCCCTGTGCTATTCTTTTTATGTTACTGTATTTTATTTATGTTATTTTTTCTTATTTCGATCATTTTTCATTTTTATAAGTAATGAAAGACCTACCATCTTTATATTGTCCATTACCACGTGTATGTACGTCTATAATGATTTCAGCGAAGAATCGGCGGTTAAGAGATTGCGTTCTGTCAGCGGTTGATAGATGTCTGTCCAGAGATGGTTAGAAAAAGGTATAAAAAAACTTTTCCTGTCTGCACGAAGAAAAATATCTAATTAGCTCTAAAATTGAATTTAAATATAGTCTGCCATATAATTAAATATAGTTAGATAAATCTATGTTAGAATTCGACACGATACATCAAACCACCCCAATAGAGTACCCCATGTTTTAAACCAAACCTTTTCGGGGAAGTTTTTTTCGAATTGTCAGGAGCTTTATAGAATGTTTCGAGATTATTGAATTTATTACTTTTATAGAAATGTCAAAATGCTTCAAGACAAATCAACTGCATGCAAAATTCATGAAATTAAGCACACGCGAAATATTTTTTGGAAAATTGCACCAGCAACGAAAATGTTCTGCACAAATTTTAATTAGTACCAAAGCTAGATTTAGATTTAATTTTTAAAATGATGTAAAATTGATGTTGGTTGATTGGTTAGTGGTATGGATTTGTTAAAATACTTTTTGCCTTTATACGATTATATAAGTAGTACCTTAAGGAGATTTTCTTTTGATTTAGATTTGAGTTTATTTGTCTTGGAGGACCAATTCGTGAAATAAACCCATGCGAAAATTTTTTTTTTAGAAAGGAAGATAAATATTTGAAGTCTCATTTGAATATGTAGACTAAACCAGTTTTCACCTTTGCTATTTTATTTGAGTTGAATGCCTTAGGTTGCAGGTAATAATTCACATTGATTCAAAATCTCGAAGATTAATCCACGACACGAAGGAGATATACAGAATGTTTAATGACGTCAAAAAATGATTCCACCCCATTGCTGACCGCGTATCGTTAAAAAAATTACGTTGTAACGTCTTTGTTAATCAAGAGAAACTGAAGATTTTTAAATCAGCGTATTTTATTCTAAGTTAATCACACTTTCAAAAATCAATCGACGCAAGAAATCATGAGATGAACGACTCGCGAAAATAAATCACCCGAAAATGTACAAAAATCAACTTGTGAAAGGTTTGTCTGGCCTTCTCGCTTGTCTTATTTTAAAAACGACAGAAAACTCTACAAAACAGATTATCAATTCTAAAAATTTGAGTTTCCATCGAAATCTTAGGCCTTAAATCCGTGAAATCAAATTAGATATTTGTCTGCAAGAATATAGTATAAATTTATCTTCGAAAGAGGTTCGCGACTGTCTGTTTTAATGTTGTTTAAGATTTAGAGTAAGAACACGGACAGGAAAAGTTGAGGCTTAAATTGCACGAAAAATTACGAACATGAATAAAAAATAGAGTACATGGCCCTACTGCTATGGCGCACAAACTGATATTCAGATAACTTTTGCCTGGCACACAAAATTTCTAAAGGCACAAGCGAATAAAAACATTTTTCCCTCGACTTTTAGAGTGTTAGCGTGTTGGTAAAAAGAAAGAAAAAATCTTTTACAGCCGCACACTTAATTAGTTTACTTTTCACTTACTGTTTTTAATCCCTTATACACTCAACAAAATTAATTATTGTAATCTTATAGAGCATGCCACGCGTCCGGTTCACGCAACCGTGAAACGAAAGAAATGAGAATTTGAAAAACCAAACAGTAAGTACTCACACTGCTGTCTGATTTTGAATTTTATTTAGGCCGTCGGAAATCTATGCATCACAATGTTTTTCAAGCTAGGAAGTTGAAAAGCTTGCAAACTCAAAACCTTTTGGATGAAAAACTGAAAAATTTAAAAGAATTAATTACTTGAGAAAAATTTGAAAAGACGGCAATTCCAGTTTTTTTGACTTAGAATGGATTTTCCTAGAGTTAGATGGTCAAAAAATGACCTTAAAAAAAAGCCTTTCTCATTCATAAATGTTATGTTTCTACAGTAACCGGTCGTAATCGTACATCAATAAGTTGTATTGAACATTGCATGAAACTACCTTGGTAGCTTTTTAACGGAAAACACATGCTTGCTATTATTCTGGGTTCCATTCCTAGACCAAGGTCTTTGGAAGGCGTTGGTTACAAAGAGAATTCTTGAAATCAAAGTCTTTAACGCCTTTCAAAAGATTTGATTTCTCAATTTCTTAAAAATTCTGAAGCGTTAAAAAATACATCAGTTTACTCTTTTTTTCGTATGTTTGACAAAGATTAAGCCAAAGCCTTGATTTTACAAATACAGTGTACTATCCAAAGTACCGAAAAAATCCAATACGTAGCTCTAGCAAATAGTTCAGTAACCAAATCTTCGCAGAAACAGTACAGCTCGGTAATAAGATTTTTCAATATGCAAATAAAGCGAAAGTCTAATCCTGACCTAACCCTGTCCCTAACCCTAACCGTAACCGTTACCCTAGCCTTGAACACTGAATGTTAAATATGAGTGGTTTTTTACCTCTTCTGTCCACTTTTGGATCAAAAAATGTATTTGGAAGAAACTGATCTTGAGCTGTATACCTAGTGGCGGCTTTACGTTTTTTGAGGCCAAACGCGCGAAAAATGGCTCCATAAATGAACAATACAGAGTTATTTAGCACAATTTGCAGTCATTTTTTTGGGCTTAACGACGCGGTGCCTTGGCGACTATCACCACTGTGTATGCTAAATTTGAGCCTGTTTCAAACAGGTACTCATGATACTCGTGTACTGTGTTCTTTACTTGATTTTGCATGATTCAATTCATGGAAATTCATTTAATTTGAATTCGCGTGACAAATGTTTCGTGTCGAATAAAATTTATTTGAAATATCGAAACATTATGTAGATTATAGACTAAAGTAGATTATGTTGGTTTCAATAGTCTGTCTGCTAAAAAAATCAAATTGAGATGAAATAGCCCAATGTTTGTCTTCTGTTATTTCCTTAATTCGTTAATTAAAATAACACTTAAACCCACTCACGAATGTTGCAAAACTCCAGATGAAATCTGTTCCCTAACCTATCTAAGGATATGCACGTACAATTTTCGTTCTTCTTCATTTCTTTTATTACAAAATTTCAGAAAGAGGAAAGGGTAAGGAAAAGAAAGGAGAACGGAGATATTTTTTCTTCGAGTAGAACCAAGTTTCTATAGTTTTCAAAATCAAATAGCGAGGGCCTAAAAAACACCTGTGGCTATGACAGCTAGCGGAATCTATGATAGTTAATTAAATGAAACATTGCGTGGCATATTATATAAAAAAAAATTGAAAATATAAATTGGATATAGAAAATATTTGCCATCCATCAACCAATCAATTACCATATAAAGAGAAACAATTCAATGATTTTTTTTAGTTTCTCAAGTGTCAAGCTGATGATAAGTCGTACATATTTGTTTTGGGCTCTTGTATTAACGGTATTATTATTTGCTTGTTTTCTTGGTTATTAATTTCTGACATTTGACTTTTTTCTTGATTTTCTTTTGAATTTTGGTCTTTTGGTGACTTTTTGTAACTTTTCGGCCAAAGCTTTTCTGACTTTTAATGTTTTGTGATTTTTTTGAAGTGTACAAGATTTTTATTAGTTTTGGGATTTGGCTGTTTTTACAATATACGTTTTGCATATAGTAGATTAGAGAATGATTGAAAACATACCGTTTTTATTATATGGCGATGACAACTTAATTTTTTATTCTACGGGTCCGACCGACCCAAATTTTCGACAACTTGAATGATAAAAATATTGATTTTCAATAATGATATTACATCTTTTTACAGTATACGGTTTTTTGATTGTTTTTTTTGTTCTTCATTCAAAGTAAGTTCACAAAATATAAAGCTCTTTGTGTTTTTGAATTTTTTTAGCATCTAGTTGAAGGGATATTTATTTTTTCCATTTGTTTTAGATAAA
The DNA here is from genome assembly GCA_032270445.1 of Darlingtonia californica. Taxonomy (NCBI): domain Eukaryota; kingdom Viridiplantae; phylum Streptophyta; class Magnoliopsida; order Ericales; family Sarraceniaceae; genus Darlingtonia; species Darlingtonia californica. Next base: position 7,065 of record JAUBWS010062211.1, on the reverse strand, counting down.
ATAATTTCGTTTTACAAGGTTTATTTCTTTCAAATTTTCATACATTTCCGATGTTTCAGAAAAAAAAATATATATACACACGTTTTTTTATTTGTTGACCTCTTAAAAAATGTTTCTGCTTTCGTTGAAGTAGAGAGAATATTTTTTCTTTACCAAAGCCGATCCCCTAAATATGAAAAAAATAATTTTATTTTACCGACCGACCGACCGACCCTTTGTATTACCTTGTCTGCCCGTAGAACAATAAATTAGGTTGTCATCACCTAAAGGTGGATTGCGTGAATAGTACGCTTAAAATATCTTCTCTTCTCTACTCTTAAGGTAAAACGCGCAACAAAAATAACAGAAGAAAACTTTAATGTAGATATCCTTTATGTTTTCCTTGTTTGTTTTTGTTAGAGAAATCGCTTTCCGCTACTTTATTGAAAAGTGAAACCAATCGAGAAAATTATAGGCCATCTAAAAAGCACTGAAAATAAGAATCATTAATAATGGTGCGAATCTATATTTCCCTGTTATTAACAGCGAATCTTGTTACATCACTTATTCATTTATTCAATTTTTTTGAAATGATACTTTTCGTTCTAAAAACAAATTCCTTTTTCAAGACGATTAGACTATTGTTTATTTTATTATTTTCTTCTGATTGCGTGATTACTTTTTGTTTATTGTTGTATGTATAGGGAAATTCCATTGGTATTTTAATCTATCTGTGTGATTATTGCGAAGGGAAATTCAACTTGGCTTGTGACAAATCGCCTTATTTAGCAAAAATATATGAGAAACACGATCCACAAGTTTCCCATTTCTGAGAAAAATTAAACGGTTCATATAGAAATAACTTTATCGGGGGAAGCGTTGTTATAATATTTGTAAACGTTTTAGTATAATTTAGGCACCAAATTTTTGTAATATCAATGCAGGTGTAGAAGTCAAGTTAAAGTCATTTTTTCTCAAGATTTTCTCAAGCGGCGAAAAAGTTCGTCCATACCTAAAAAAAAGCCAAATTTGTTAAATATGTTTGGAACAACGAAACAACTAACACTATATCTCTCGATTATTCCGAACAGATTCAAGATTCTTTACTACTAAAGCCGAAACTATAACTGAATTATTTATAATGAGCTTGTAGGTGCAAATTTTCATGTCAAGTATCTTTAAAGCAGGGCGTTCCCTTTAAGTTCATTCTTCTGGAAAGCTTTTTTTCTTCCTACTTTTAAATATCTAATTAGCTAAAAAAGAACATCTGTACTTTAACGTTTGTCAAAACGTTCATAAAAATAACTAAATAAGGCACCTTGATTTCTTCGTGTAGAAACAACATGTGAAGATTTTGCTTCTGTTCACCCTAACGTGTGCTTTGAAATTACGCTCTTTTTATATAAGAACAATTATATAAGAACCATGAGACTGAGATTTGCCGAAAAGTAAGAAAAAATTAACAAGGATAAGCCTGAGGTTGTTTTGAAATTTTTATTATCAATAAGAAAATCTCAAAAATGAATGAATAAACACAGTTTTTGACAATAATGCCTTGAATGAAAGTGTTTTAGCCCTATTTACTCATATCACCCTGAAAAACCAAATCACGAAGAAAAATTAAATAACACAAGAAGAAAATCAGAATAATTTGTGCCTCAAGTTCTGGAAAAAATAGGGACACCCAAGGCTGAACCAAAATTTCCTGGTTCTTATAAAAAAAAGAGTGTATTCTGATTCTTTCCCGATTTTCCCGGTTCTTTCCAAAACTTTTTGCAGCTATGACTAAAAGCTTTGCGATATAATAATTCTTCATTTCAGATTTCCTTTTTTGAAAACTTTCGGCCATTTTATTTCAGTTCACGAGCTGACTCGATCAGGATAATGGATCTTATTGTGAGATTGAATGGTTCTATAGCTGGCATCTTAATCGATGTAGACACGGAAATTTCGCTTCAAAGCGCTAAAACAAGAATTACAGAAGAGCTTGCCTTGGAAGAGAGAGTATCGTTTACATACAAAACAATTAATTTAACAGAGAGTCAGGAGAGTTCTTTAAGACTAAAGACCGTATTGGAGAAGGACGGGGATAAGATGTTGTTTTTTTTATCGTCAGCTTTAAGAAAATGCATAGAAGACGATGTTCCTTCGGCTCCTTCTGATGATTTGCTGAGTGATGATAACAATGATAATGCAGAAAAGTCTGAAGTCGCACAAATAAGTGATAGTGCATTGGTTGAGGAAAATAAAACCGAAGAAACAATTGCGTTTGAAGTATCACCGTCATGCAGTAAAATCCCAAAAACAAGCTTTTTAAAGTCCCCGAGTCTTGTAGATATCAAGGGAATTAAAAAATTCGCGACAAATCTTCCGAATCAAAAGCCTGGGGAAAAGAGACGAACGGAGTTCATGAACTCGAAGATAGAAGAAATAGCCAAAAAAAATCCTAAAAAAAGCAAAAATTTCATCTTACAGGAAGCCAACAAATGTTGGCTTACTGATTATTGAGAAGGCTGGGAATGCAGAGAAGGAATTGGGAAGTGTCACAACAGCATTAGTCGAGGCAGCAAAAAAAAGAGGGAAGTTTAATTTAAAGAAATCAACAATTTCAAATAGCGTCAAAAAGGATTTCGTCGCTGAAGAAACAAGTGGGGAGTACTACAAACACGGCAGACGCAAAGTACTATCAGTCACAATTAACAAAGGCTTTGGACGCGCTTCGAAAATTAACGTCTCTCAGAATGCACGAGATAAAAAACATTTTGGAGAGCGACGGAATTCAAGAAGTGGAAGATGAAGATGACGTGGTTGTTTTGTGAAATGTTATTTTCTAACTGTAATTTTTCTCACCAGTTATTATTTGCCATTAGGTTTTATGCAACGTTGTCAGCTTTCTGTGGTTTGAAATGTTTACTACTTAGACATACCATAGCGCACAACGCCCTATCGTTAGGGTTAGTAGTACTGGAAATAAAACTTTTTCCCGACATTTTTTGAAAAATAAATGGTCTAAGGGTTTAGAAAAGTCATGGTGTTTGATGGTGTTAGGACCCACAGAGGCCCTCTACAAGAGGTCGTCGTCAATGGTCCCCCTGAGGCTGATCTCCTGTATGTTTGATTAGACAAACAAATATATTACTTATACTTACTTTATTTATTTTGTTAGACATTTGTATAATGGTTTAAGGTTTATGTATTACTGTATATACTAACATAAAAAATTGCCAATTAAAGTGTAGGAAAATAGATGTGAAAAGACAGTATGATATCTAAACTAATTAAAGCGTGGCAAGAAATTAAAGAAACATAGATGTATTGGATAACGAGCTACTCAAAAAAATATTATCAATATTTTGAAATTGAATTTGAGTATGTAAAAAGGATTAAGGAAAAAAATGCGTTGTCTTATTAATAAATAATGTTTTCTATTTTATGAAATTCAAAAACAAAACAAACAAACAAAACTTTGGTACTAATTCAATTCTAGAATAATCGCCTGGGGCACTTATTAGAGAAGGAACGCTTATCTAAAAGATCAACTATTATTCGTTGATTTATGGTATTTCAAACTACAGAGTGTCCCATAAAAATGTGGCCTCTCGTAAAAATGTCATTAGCAATAGCAAAGAAAACTTTTAGTTTCTCCTTTGTTTTGAGATGCGGTACTTTTGATGAATTCTCATGATATTTTACGAGAGGCCACATTTCTATGGGACACCATGTAGAGTCATCTTTCCAGTTGTAATACACATGAAAGTTGAAAGTTCAAGTATTCTTCCAGAAATTAGTTTTAATGATGGTTTGACACCTTATATGATATTAGATTATAATATAAGTTAATATTGTTTAGTCTTTTAATTTTTTTTTCCTAGAACATAAAAATAATGTCTTTTACTATCCATGTTGAGAATTCAAGCGGTCAACATTTACTTTCAAAAGCAGTAGTAGTGCCAACATCATCAAAATTCGAGGTCTTGATTGACGCAAGAGGGGTTATTCTTAATCAAATAGAAGAAATTAGCAATCATCATTGCCATTTTGTTTACAAAAAGATAAAAATGACAAAGTTTCAAGAACAAAAACAAATAGTCCAACGAATTTTAGAAGACAACGCACTAACTATTTCATTGCCTCCTGCAATATCTTTAGTGACACTCACTTTGAGTGATAGTGACGGAGAAACTAATGTTTTTGGAACCGTTCTTTGCGATACAGAGTGCACTATCAACAAGCTAAGACAGTTGATCAAAAGTAAATTCAAACTTGCAGAGTTTATCTTTTTGAAAAAAGGAATTCCACTTAGAGAATTTCAAGAAAGTATTTATAACATTTCACAGATACTTAACGAAGAAACTGTATCTTTAAGTTCTACCTACACTTACAGTAAGAGAAACGATTCCCTTATCTATGAAAAAAGCAAAGACACAAAAGAAGTAATTTGTATTTCGGACGAAGAAAAAAGTCATCCAAGAAAAGACGAGGAATTTAAAAGCAAAATTGAACAGTATACAAACGATCAAATTGTGGAAAGCTTTGGCTTTGAAAAAGGTCGAAAGATCTTTTTTAATAATTTCATAACACACAATAAAGAATTTCTCCTCACCAAAGAGATGTCTAAGAATTCGACAACTGTTTATGGTATCGTCGATACTGCTTGGTGCAAAGTAAAAACAAAGCTATTACTAAATGAATATGGTAAATATGAATTACATCATGTTAAAAAGTGGATTGATAAAATGAACTTAACAATAAACAATGATTACAAAAAAGTAAGAAAGTGTAAAATACAAGAAAATCGTGAAAAGCTTGGAAAAAGAATTAAACGAAAACTTGTCTAAATTAAAGACCTACCAGGCAAATATAGAAAAGGCGCTTGAAAGTGATAAGAAGCGGAAAGAGAGGAAAAAAATAATCCCTGCAGAACGCTGTTCATTGATGGAACAGAAAGAAATAGACTTTCTTGTTACGGAAATAAAATGGATTATAATGTATTTGATGGCTAAAGTAAATATTCAGTCTTTACAATTTTTTTCTATTGAAGGACTTCTAAAGATGCTACCTATGGCGAATTTAATTCTTCAGAAAGAAGAACCAAATTTATGTTTTGTCATCTTGAAAAAAGAAGTTTCAACATAATAGAAATATTTACATCGGTCACTATTAACCTGAAATTGAAATACATACATGATACATATTGATATGGAACTAATTTTCTTTCCACATCTCCTATGTAGACATGTTTAGAATAAGCCTGTACATTTTTTCCAATAAGATATTTGTTTTTGAATGGTGCAAAAGCTTTTATCGAGGACTTAATTTTTGTTTAGTTAAGAATTAATTACATTTAGCTAGGTGAAATGAAAAAATATACAAATTGGTTGGATATCTATTTTGATGTTGCAATAGTGTTAAAGGTGTCTTAAGTCATATACAAGTATCAAAAAGTCGTAAAAATGGCCTCGGAATGAGGTTGACATTTGGTTGGAACTATTTAATTTTCTTAACTAATAGCCTTTCGGAGCATTAAAACGTTGTTAACAGTTTCTAAACTATTTACTATCTGTTATATCGCTCGTTATATGAAAAGTGTAATCATATCGTTAGTTCCTTGTAATTAATTTATCTTATTTAAATATTTTTTATATCCATATGTGTAACTTCAACCTTGAAGGTAGAAATTCTTGTCTTAAATTAAAAAGGCATGAAAAAATGAAGGAAGAAAATAATGGAGAAAGATCCTGTAGGAAATATAGCGCGTCCCATCTTTGATCTTTGCTCTTGAATTTTGCAACTGTTTAACTTTCGCTTATTGTTAAACTGTTAAATCTGATAGGTTTATAATGATCACATGAGTAGTTGTTAACAAAATGGATGAGTGTGCTTATCAACATAAACAGAAAAAAATATGTTTACAAAATTCGTTATTCCAAAAGAAATCGCGAAAATCAAGTAAACCTGGCCTGCGGTTTATCTCCTCCGAAATATCAGAGGGATGCCGCGTCAATAGAAATAAAAAGGATTTTAAATGCGATCAAGTGGGGATTAAAGGAGTTCTTTCTCCATTATTTTCTTCCTCCTTGGTGGAATATTAAGTGAACAAACACGTAGAAAAGGAAAAAATGAAAACAAATTATTGTTTACAACATGATATTGAAAAGTAAAGAGATTAATCACCATTTTTTTTTATTCTTTGAGCCTAAAAGAACATACATTTTTCTTTTTTTATAACATTGTTTTTATAAAAAAAGTGTTTAACCAAGAACCTGACTCTGACTCTTTCCAATTTTTATTTTTGCCCAGAACTTAAAGAGTAGCCGGCCAGATAGGCGGTATATTGAACGGGACTTTGCGAAAAGTAGGACAGGTTTCTGCTTACACTTTATACAAATCCATTGTTTAATTGAGAAATTTTTTCTTTATATTTCTAGAGAATTCAAAAGATAAAAATAAAGTTGCTAAATACTTAAATCAATCGATAATGGATGACCAATTTGCTATACCTTTCCCGCTGTTGACGGATGATTTCTTTTATAAAAGAGGCAGATTTTTCTCACAAATAAAAAAACGAAATCTCTCCAGGAAAACGAAAAAACCCTGTTCCAGCGCAACTTACGAAGTTACAAGGTATCCTTGTGACTCCGAGCTATCGAGATCTTTTGAACTTTCAATTAATCACTTACAAGAACAGCTGAATTCATGCAGCCAAATTTTGCGTTATCAAGCTATTACGAAATTCAATTTTGCTATAAAGGCCTCAAAAATTTATATTTTGTGGAGTTAATTTTTGCGATTTAGTAATGGCGGGGCGATACTAATCATTTATAGATCTACAAAAATTTTGCGGGATTATTTTTTGCATTTCACAAAATTATAGGTTTTGAGAAGGTGACATTCAAAAAGTAAACGGAAATTAAATGACCCGAACTTAATATTGTGATTGTAGGCCCAATTCGCAAAAATATTTTTTTTCCTCAACAATACCGCATAAATTTAACACCTTAGGCGCGGATGAGTCTGCTAAATGACGTGCCCTACGTGCCCACGTGCCCTCATTTTTTTTACGTGCCCACGTGCCCACGTGCCCTG